>PVKC010000039.1:0-110824 GCA_004027635.1 Crocidura indochinensis
AAAAAAAAAAAAAGTTATCGTATTTTACGGCTTATAAGACGACTTTTGAAACAAAAAAAGTCAACCGGAAATCGGGGGTCATCTTATACATCGAGTATATCCGGAAAAATGTTTTAATATGCGGCTAAACGAAAATTGTCTGAATATTGCCACAAAACGAATTTTCTAACTCGAACCTGCACCAACCACTGCAAGGCTGCTCGGACCGCCTCTCTAACTCAGCCAATCCAAGCAGGCTTTTTATGCATGCAAATTAGACAATGTTCTGGACCCGAATCTACACTGTAAAAGGCCTGTTTAGATTAGCCAGAGTCAGAGAGGAAGTCTATTACAGTATAACCTTTGCTTGTTGTGATTGGCTCACTGTGGTACATACAGTTGCAGCAAAGGAACGTTCTGTGTTATACAGTGAATATAGGCCTAAACCTATGTTTTAACTGCAAAATTAGGAGGTCGTCTTTTACGCCGGCAAATACGGTAGGTAAATATGTATTTAAATAGGTATTGTAAATATACTTCGGCCTCACAGGCTGGTTGTTTCCATCCGCCGTCTACCAATATCTTGTTTTCCTTGTCTAAAAACTACGTATGTCTTATAGAACAAAATGCTGTAGTTATAGAGCAGTTTAAGAATAGTATTTATTAACTAGAACTTTGACTTTGTAATTTCATGGTGACTAAATTTTAAAAAAAGAAACTAGACAAGACTTAGGAATAGTAATGGAGTGTTCTGGACATTTCAGTAATTGCTGTAGTGCATTAACTTTTGACACTAAAAGCATAAACATTAATACTACTATAAACCACATTGTCTTAATAATAATCATCATCATAAAGTTAAATAAAACAACAACTACTTAGGGTTCAAGAATGAAACAGCGATAGACTAGATAGTTCACTTCTAGGTGATCTCAGCTCCAACAAATCATGTGAGATTTCCAGCACATTGATATCACATGTATGTGAGCACTGCAACCAAGTTTGAGTCCAGAATACAACAATAACAATAACAAAGTAGGGGGAAAAAAACTACCTATGATCTAAAAACAGTAAGTACTGTCAAATCTTGACAAGCAAAACATGCATTATTTAACTCAAAACCATGCAATTATCTCTTGCCAGGAAGAAAATTCTTTTGGATTTTAGGGGTGGTCACATCAAGAACTATTTGGAGGTTCAATTATGGGTTTTGCACATACTTGACATGTACTATATCACTTGAGCAATCTTCCTCATTTGTAAAAACTTCTGCTCTTAAAACAAAAAAAAATTAAATTTGTTTTTAGTTTTACCTCCAGCAGTATTTAGGGATTACTCCTGGCTTTCAGCTCAGGAATAACTCGTGGTGGGACTTAGTGGACCATATGAGGTATCGGAGATTGAACCCAGTTAAGGCAATCTGTTTGTTATACTATGTCTCCATCCCTGAAAATTCTGTTTTTGAAATCAATTTCTTCATTCCAGGATTGTCCTCTATAAGAAAAATGTTAGTGTTATTAGTGGAATTGTGTCCTCCCACAAGATATCTTAAAATACTAATAATACTTAATAATACCTAACAATGTAATGGGGATTTTTCAAGTATAAAAATGCTAAGATGACTATGCCTTAGTAAGGAGAAGAAATATAAACATGGAAAGTCACATTATGAGGGAGACAAAGATTTAAGATGCCCAGTAATGCCAGGAAAGCATGCAATCATGGAAACGATCTTCCCCTAGATTCTTCAAACAGTATAGTTCTATGACCAACCTTATTTCTAGCCTTAAAAACTGTAAACACAGGCCAAAGAGATATTATTAAGGTCAAGGTACTGGCCTTGCAAATGGCAGATCCCTATTCAGTCTCTGAACTTCATGTGGTCCCTTAACTACTACTAGTTACTACTAGTCACTCGTGCACAGAGCCAGGAATAGCTCTTTGACAATGCCAGTTATTGCCCCCAAATACCTCCATCCCTCCAAAAACTGTGAGAACAAATTTTAGGGTGAAGAACTAGTCTAGGAGGTAAAAGATATGCCTTGCATATACAACTACAGCTTGCAAGACTTAGAACCCAGCATCACAAATGGTATAACTCTAGAGAGTAGATCTTGAGCAGTGCCAAGTATTTCCCAAAGTCCCCTTAACCCCCAATCCAACCTAAACAAACACACTGGGGTAGAGCAATTGTATAGTAGCATTTGCCTGGCATGTGGGTGGCACCAGTTTGATTCCTGGCATTCCATATGGTGCCCTGAAAATTACCTGAATTGATCATCGAGCATAAGTAGGTGTGGCCCCAAACCAAAATTAAACAAATAAACATTTACATTAATTTAGACCAGTTTCTGGTAAGGCAGAAAATAAAATTTACTATTCTATCCAAACCAATTTCTCATGCCAAAGAAGTACCTGAAAAACAGGATTAGGGTATATGCTTTGCAAGCAGTGAACTGCAATTTAATCCCTGGCATTGCATATGAATTCCCTGTGTTGCCAGGTGTAATCTTTGAGCACAGAGCTAGGACCACTGCCAGGTGTGGCCTAAACAACTCCTCTTCCAAATACAAGATATATTAATTACAAGAAGACAATTTTTTAAATTACTCTGCTTTGTTCATGAAATATTTCTTCAAGGAACAGTGGTTGACAATACATTTTGAAATTTTAGTACACTTAGAGAACTCACAAACACTGAAGTAAAAAGTATTTCAAGAAAAATTACTTTTTTTCTAAAACAAGATACACAGGGCTGTAAAGCTGTCATAATTGGTCTAGTTGATCCCTTAAAGAGCTGATGTGGTGCTTGGTTCCAACCACTGAGAAAATGCTCAAATAGTAGTGTTGGCTCTCATTGATCTTTGTTTCTTCTTATCTTCTCTAAAAGATGGACACATAGTCTACTACTAGGAAGCTTGTGTCAGATGGGACTTTTAATTTCAAGTAATAAGACCATGATATGACTGCCTGTGAAAGGGAGAAAATGAGTGCTAGAAATATTTATGGATCTTTGGAGCTTAAATGAGACAGTCCTGAGAGTAATGCTATAAATGCTACCTTGAGAAATAAAATTCTTAAGTGACCACAGTAAATGCTACATTTTTTCCATTCACAATGTGGATTTGGACATAAGCAAAAAAAAAAAAAAAAGATACAGTGTGTGTAACATAGGAAACTTGTAAAATGCTCATGATCGAAAAACATGTAACATGTTTAATTAATTTCTTAGCAAGTAAATGATTATTGGTGCTGGTGAAATAGCACAGTGGGCTAGATACATACTCTGTCAGGCAAGAAAGGCCTAATTTAATCCTTAATAGCATATGTACGTTAAGCACTATCTCTAAGAAATGATCGAAGAGTATTCACGAAACACTTCTGGGTCTGAGCCAGAAAGAAAATGTAATATTAAAAAGACTAGTGAAAAATGCCCTAGAGAAGTGCCATAGAAAATGTATACTTCATAGCAGAGTATGGCAAAATAGGAATATGTGACTTATTTAATCCTCAGAAGGGTAAAAAGATTTGTATTCATGTGCATGAGTTACTCAAGAGATGATCTATTTATTATATTCAAGCAAAACTTATGTGAACATGCGTGAACAAAGCGATTTTGAGGAGAGGCATTATAGATTTGGGGGGGGGGTCACACCTGGCAGTGCTCAGAGATTACTCTTGGCTCTGTGCTCAGAAATCACTCCTGGCAAGCATGGGGGACCATATGGGACTCCGGGATTCAAACCACAGTCTGTCCTTATTCCGCTGTGTGCAAGGCAAATGCCCAACTGCTGTGCTAACTCTCTGGCCCTGTCATAGATATTATTAATGTGAATAAACCTTTACCAAAGCTCACATTTTATTTCATACTAGAAAATCCAAACTATGGAAACCTCTTAGGCACAACAAATATGAGTAGAGTTTTCATCACCATCTAGCCCTTTTGGACAACACAAAATAAATGTGAGAAAAATGTTATTTATGAGAAAACTACATGAAGAATTTTAGTCTGCTTCATCACTGGCAGCAAAAATAAGAGAATAACCATTGCCTAAGTAGTGGGTATGATAAATCTAACTATGAGTCTTAAAAGATGCTGAAGAATTCATACAAGTGAAGAATCATTTAATTACTTAGCAAGTGAAAAATGTTTTCTTTGTATAAAAGTATGTATTATTAGCCACCAAAGAACTTATACTAGTGAAAGACTCTAAAATTTTGCAAGTTAAAAAAATATAACACCAGGGGCCTGGGAGATAGCATGGAGGTAGGGCGTTTGCCTTTCACGCAAAAGGTCACCAGTTCGAATCCCGGTGCCCCATATGGTCCCCCGTGCCTGCCGGGAGCAATTTCTGAGCATGGAGCCAGGAATAACCCCTGAGCACTGCCGGGTGTGACCCCCCCCCCAAAAAAAAAAGTGTAAAAAAAATATATATATAACACCATTCAGCTTTCATTTCTCATAAAAAAAAAAAAAGGCTGAAGAGAAACCCTATTAAATAATTAAGTATGGTGCTTGGAAGAAACAATTCATCCAGATATTGGGCTTATTGTCCAATAGTTATAGCAAAAGGGAAGTAGTAGAAAATAGTATGAAGTAGTAGAAATCTGGGTAATGTATGAAAAATTTTACTTAGAAGCATTTAAAATATGAGTATCAGTTGCCTGGATCAATTACTCCTAGTTAAAAATACCTTGAATATGAGAAAAGTTTCAACTGTGTCATATCCTTACTGTGCCTCAGAGAATTCACACAGTTGAGAAGTCTCACCTGTGATCTATGTGCAAGAATGGTTTCTCCTACATATGCAAGTCTTTTATGGCCCAAAATAAAAATGTGAATTCAAGAGGTACCAAATTGTAAAAACAATGTATGTGACGAAAGTTTCCAAGAACAGAGAAATAACACAGGCATTTAAGACAATTAATAATCAAGACATTTTCTTTGAATGTAACCAACCCAGGTTCTATCCCTGTGTCCTATATGGTCCTTAAAGTATCATCAATAATAACTTCTGAGCAAAAAGTCAGCAGTAAGCCTGATTACAGCCAGGTATGACCCAAAGAAATACCATTAAAAAGTTTCCATCAGTGCCCAGTACTTCTTCAAGAGACATGAGTGAAAAATCATACATTGTGATAAAGATAAGAAGGGTTGAATGCTTTGCTCCCCAGGCATCAGAAGTTTCACAAATGTATTCACCAGACAAGAACTGAAATAGTAGGAAAAAATGGATGTCAGAGGACTCATCAAAACACAGAACCTTAGTTAAAACTTAAACTTTCCTTCGTCTGCACTTCAATTAAAGAATCTACAACTTTAGGAAGTGAAAAATGGTTTGTCCAGAAAGCTATTCTAGCACAACACTTTTAGCAGTTATTTCAGTGAAAAAAAACCACTGTCTTCAGATGAACCATTATTTAGTGTTCAGATCTGAATATCCATAGGAAGATTCATATATATATGTACAGAAAAAAATTCACAAATACATGGAGGGTAAGAGCACTCTCTAGCAATGCTTACCCCTTTTCATTCTAAAAGAATTCACAGTAGAGAACAACTTGTTAATATGCTTAGTGTCAAAGTAGCTCCTATAATATGCAGGTCTTACTATACTTCAGAAAACACGTAATGGGAAGAAACTTCAGTAAGTATAAAAATCTTTTATTTATTTTTTTACTGAAGCAAGATGGTTTTTATTGAAAGAAATTTACTTAGAAGTTAGGAGAGAGAAAGCAGAAATATACATTGAAGAGAGAACATGAAGCTTCTCCCGAGAGAAAAAAGGAAAGAGGTATATATTTCAAGAGAGAATACATGCTTGAAAAAGCAGATCTGAAAAAACTTCTAAGAGTATTGATAATAATGTAACATAACTTTAACAAAATTATAACTTCCTAACTGAATAATACCCAATCATATTTGAATGACTGATAAGGCAGATAAGTGTTAAAAATGTAACAAAAATATTATCTGGGATCCTGCCTGGTTTCCATCAGAACATTTAATCTGAAAAAGACCTTACATCTCTGATTGACAAAACCTTGTATCATTGATCAGAATTTTATGGTAGTACATGAAGAAACTGACATAAGAGAAAAATATACATGGACCCTGAAAAATGGCTTTGTAGAAATTCGTATAACTTACTCGGTCCCATGAACCCACATGTAGAGAATTTTGCTCAAATGAGAGAATAAATTGTGCACATTATATACAAAGTAGGTCTGAAAAGAACTACTCTACCATATGGTAGTGTTACCTTACAATGTAGTCATTTAAGCTTCAGATTTCTGGTAGATTTTTTTTTTCTTTCAGAAAAGTAGTTAAGAATTGGTCTGA
Organism: Crocidura indochinensis; assembly: GCA_004027635.1. Classification (NCBI taxonomy): domain Eukaryota; kingdom Metazoa; phylum Chordata; class Mammalia; order Eulipotyphla; family Soricidae; genus Crocidura; species Crocidura indochinensis. Next base: position 6,323 of record PVKC010000039.1, read on the forward strand.
TGGGTAAATCAGGTAATAATCTTATATTTAATTTGAATCAATAATGAATGCTTTATTTTATAGTTTTAAATCTAGAAATAAAGACTGTGATCTCAAGTATTAAAAATTAGTGTCTTTGCCGGGCGGTGGCGCTGGAGGTAAGGTGCCTGCCTTGCCTGCGCTAACCTAGGATGGACCTCGGTTCGATCCCCCGGTTCCCCATATGGTCCCCCAAGCCAGGAGCGACTTCTGAGCGCATAGCCAGGAGTAACCCCTGAGCGTCACTGGGTGTGGCCCAAAAACAAAAAAAACAAAAAACAAAAAAATTAGTCTTTAAATAATCACATTTTTTAAAGTTTTTTTTTTCTTTTTTTTTGGGTCACACCGGCAGTGCTCAGGGGCTACTCCTGGCACTATGCTCAGAAATCGCCCCCAGCAGGCTCAGGGGACCATATGGGATGCTGAGATTCGAACCACCATCCTGCATGCAAGGCAAACAGTCTACTGCTGTGCTATCTCTCCGGCCCTAAACAATCACATTTTTAAGAAGAGATTTCTGGGAGCCAGGGAGATGAGATGGCCCTAGTTAACGGTGCATATGCTGAGCAAACAGTGACCCCAGGGTTCCCACAATACTATTTCAGATTGGTTTCTATTTATTCCTGGTTATACATTACTATTTTTTTAAACATAAACTTTAAAATACTTGTACAGAAACTTCAAAATAAGCAAACTTTAGTAGCAGTACAACAGCAACACAAAAGGAATCTGCTATGAGTAAAATGGAGAAACTCATTAATTATACTACAGGAAATGAGGTTACTGTGAGCAACCTATAGTTTTCAACCATTTTCCCATAAAGCAGAATATACTACTTACTTATTGAATTCTATGCCATGTAAGTACCATGTACCAATTTTTCCTAACTGACATTACTGATCTTCTATCTTACTATCTCACTTGATCATTAAAATTATAGAACCATATTTATTAATTATTTTATTAAACATTTTTATTTTTATTTTCTAAGATGTTTTATTAATTACATTTTATTAATGTTTTTGAGATGGAAAATTGTGGTTTGATGGTACTGAAATATTTTTCAAGGTGACGCAGCTATTTGGTGTGGTACAATTATGGTTATTCAGTCAGACTTCATATTTTCTGTGAATTGTGTTCTTGTATGGCAGGCTAATAAATCACATCTGTTATGTTACATTGCTTTCTAACTACTGAATATTATTACAAATAAAATTTGCAAATTAACATTGAAATGCATATGATTAAAGAAATAGATTACTGACTACAATTTTATTTTTTTGTTTTTTTTTTGGGGCCACACCCGTTTGATGCTCAGGAGTTACTCCTGGCCTAAATGCTCAGAAATTGCTCCTGGCTTGGGGGACCATATGGGAAGCCGGGGGATCAAACTGCGATCCTTCCTTGGCTAGTGCTTACCTCTAGCGCCACCTCACAGGCACCTGACTACATTTTTTTAAGTATTTGTGTTTACTAATGAAATAGACGTATGGAGCGCACAAATCAAAGATAGCTATGAGCTGGTTCTTAAAATATGATGGATGAAATCTAACTCAGAGTTATCTGACTCACGATCATTGCCATATTAAAGTGAGAGATAAGGGACAGAAGGATATTAGAGAAACAAATCTGACAATAGGTCACATATGGAGAAGTAATGTTTATAAGAACTATTTCCACTAATTTAGCAAAATTTAAATGCTTTTTATTTTACTCTTACTATATATGTTTATTTAAATATGCTATATATAAATTCATATGTATATAATAATATTCATAAATCTGTGCAAAGGTTTATGATAACAAAGAACATTCTACTCCAAGAGGTGTTGTAATAGATTGGCCTGCTAAAGGAAGCAATGTAATCAATTTCTTTTAAGATCTTTACAAACAGGAGGCATACATTGTCAGCAATTGATAAAGGTTTAGTTTAGGTGTGTCTGCTAGAAGGCAGCTGGTGAATAACTACTTAGGGCTCAATAAAGCCCAGTGACTGCATAATAATGCTATTCTGTTAACTATAAGGCAAGGGTAACACAGCTGTCTCTTCTTTTCTTTGAAAGAATTTTTTATCAGAATTTGCTATCCAAAGTGTTGCAGAACATCATGAATGTAATTAGATGAAATTATCCCTTAATAGAAAAGCAAGAATTAATTGTGACTCTAGACTCTAGTTATTCAGAAAAAATTTAGAAGCTCTATACTGGGCTTTCTAAACATATATAAAATATATATATATATATAGATTGATATAGATAGATATAGATATAGATATATTTGTCCAATGACCTCACTCAGACCTAAAGGTTGAATTGTCAGTAAATAAATTCTAAGCATATTTAATGCTTCTTTGTTTTCTATAAAATCCTTGAAAATTTATAGTTTGGTGCATTCTTAATTTTTAGTATCATTTTATATGCATTTACTTAAGTAATTTTTAATGGAGAAGATTCTTATATTTACATAAATGTTTTTCTTTAAAATAAAATCAATTTCTTGGGTACAGAGTGATAGTATAGTGGGTAAGGCATTTATGTTGCATGCAATAAACCCAAGTTCAATCTCAGAACCTTATTTGGTCTCCCAAGCATCACCAGGAATGATCCCTGAATGTTGAAGCAGAAATAAGCTGCTATGTATTGCCAGTTGTGGCCTCAAAACAAAATTAAATTAAAATAAAAATAAAGTCCATTTCTTTTGAAGGAAATTTTCCCTTTAAAAGATAACGCTATTTCAATTTTGAAGATGGCATTTTGGACAATACAGTGTTTGCCCAACTATATTCTTCCAGAAGCAATAAGAGTTACTGTGAAAGGAATTTAAGGTTCAATGAAATCTTTGATGTAGGATTTTCTTAAAATATAAAGCCATGACAGATGCAAAAAAGATTATGTTCCATGACTTTAGAGTACATTTAGAAGAGTTATTTAAAAAGTAAGAAATATATAGAAACTGAACCACAAAAATCTGTCATGGATAACTAAAAAAAAATAAAATAAAATCTAAACTTCCCCAACTATTTAGAATTTGTAAAGATATCTCTGTTTCCAACACAGAAAAATCCTGTTGTCAAACAAATGTCTTAATTTGCTTTGTAAATTTTTATTTAGTACTTAGGGGCAAAATGTAGCATTATATTATATGACAATGACAATATGCAAAAACAGCTAACTAAAAATTGTGACACGGAATAGTGTTCAGAAAAAGGAAAAATAATATTATAGTTATGCATAAATTACTATATTAGCATATTTTATTCTTCATTAAAATGCAAGATAATCCTACTTATTTCTACATATGTGAAAACAGAAAATTTATAACAATTATTTCATTGCTTGCCTCCAAAAAATTGTTGACATCCTCTATGGCCATCTGCCCAAGTGGTCATTCTTTGCTTTTGAAGGAAGTAGAGAAGTGTCAGTGTTTTTTAAATAGATGGAAGAAATATTCTGTGCTCTTTGCTTATGTATTTCCTTGGTCCTGTTAAAAAAAAAGGAAAAAAATAGTGAATTTACCAATTTTGCACTTACCATTTTGAACACAAAGTTAGTTATCATGTATTTTTCTAGATTCATATTAAAGGACTTTGAGACTTTTTTTTGAGATCTCACTATGACACATAACTTTGATCTTACAAATTGAAGTACTTGCTAAATTTAGAAGTGCTAGTAAGCAAAAGCTGTATCAATTAGATAACTCGATCCCTCTATTTCATACTATAGAAAACTCAAACATCCAGAAAGTTTAAACAATAAGTGTTATAGCAAATTAGTGATTGAGTCAACATAATTGGCATATAGCTATTAGCATGGGACCCTTCACTTCTTCCCACCACAACTGCAAGTTTGAATCCCTGGACATTTAGAAGCAACAAGAAAGGAAAAGGGAAAATGATATTCTTTTATTAAAATGATCCAACCACAATTAAATTTTTAAATAATCGGATGATTTATTCTTTTTATTTTGATTTTTTCGGCCACAACCAGTAATGCTCAGGGTTACTCCTGACTATGCTTTCAGGGGATCATATGGGACACCAAAGGATAAAACTGTGGTCTGTCCTAGGTTAGCATGCGCAAGGCAGAGGCCCTACCACTTGCGCCACCACTCTGGCCTCAGGATGATTTATTCTTCCCAGTTCTTATTCTACAATATTATCCATAAAACAACGGATTATACATACACATTTGAATCAGATAAATGTATATATATTTAAATTTTCATCGCTATATTTAGGTAAAATGATTAGAATAGTGTTAAAGTTCAGAGTGTTGATGTATGAAGTTATTGCTCCCCACCTACCACAAAAGTGCCCAAAGCACTCAACCACTGACCTTATGTCAATCATTTCCAGGACTTGTCTCACTGCCCGATAATTAGGTTTGTAAACCAAGGCTAAGGGTTTGTCATAGCATGATAATCAATTTAAATAAAGAAACTGGAGGGGTTGGAAAAATGGTGCAGTGGCAGGGCATTTGGCTTGCATGCAGCTGACTCAGGACAGACTTCAGTTCGATCCTCACTGTCCCATGAGCATCACAGGTTGTGCCCCCCAAAAAAATAAAAAAAAGAAATATATAGGTGATATAGATATATATCTATATCACCACAAGATATATGTATATCAATGACTATATCGCCACAAGGTGATATAGGTGATATAGGAAAGGTGGCCTGAGTGATAGTACAGTGGTTAGGGTGTTTGCGTTGCATATAGCCAACCCAGGCTCGATTGATAGCATCCCAAATGAACCCCTGAATCTGCCAGTAGTAATCCCTGAGTGCAGGAGAAACCCTTGAGCTTCACCAAGTATGGCCCAGAAAATATGTGTGTGTATATATATACACACACACACACACATATATATATATATATATATATATATATGTATATATATATATACGCGGCTGATCTAGGACAGACCTTGGTCTGATCCCAGGCTTCCCCCAAGTCAAGAGCGATTTCTGAGTGCATAGACAGGAGTAGCCCCTGAGCATCACAGGTATGGCCCCATAAAAACAAAAACAAAAAACAAAAAGGAAGATAAAGTTATGAAGATTTTTAAAGGAGTTAGTTTATTTGGAGGGCTTTATAATCTCTATAATTATTTATTGATAAATAACATTTTATGTAGATGAAAGTATAGGAAGCAATATCATAGTACATACAATGATCTAAACTAAAATTCTAGAGATTATACTTGCTTCCATTTTTTATATTTTTAGTTAACTAGTTATTATATACTATTCACCATCAATATAACACTTTCTCCTTAATTATATCTCTGATTATTAGCGAAATTCATTTTCTGTAAAATGAGAAGATAGAACTCAATAATATTTAGTGGTTCTATGCCTTTATTAACAAGTTATTGAGGCAGTAACCAATATACTTCAGAAGTTAAATGACCAATCTGAATGGCATATAATGGTTCATATAATAGCAGTAAAAAGAGTCACTGACATGACACATTTATCAAATATATATTTTTATCACAGATGCACAATTTTGAACTCTTAGTGACTTCTGTATTAGATTATAGTGAGTAAACATTTACTGAACCTATTACTATGTTGCTGTTATAACCTGTTACTATGTGACAGGTACTTTTCTAAGCTTTTTAGGTAGAGCTGTTGATACAATACTGATGAGGGGCCACCAGGCCATCCTAATAATTCTTGAGGGTTACTAGCACTAACTATGGTGGGTGGTACTTGGGCAGGGGCAAGCTAAGCCAGGGACTGAATTAAAAGCCTTGAAGTTCTAGATGTGTGTTCCCTACTACTTGAGGCAGCTGCAAGGCTGATTTTTATCAAACTATTGATTGCCAGGAGTTTGAATTAGGAGAAAATACAGATTGGCTGCTATGGAGTAAAAGGGTAAAGGTATTTTAAAATACTCTAGAATTAGATAGTGATGATTCACAATATGAACAGATTTAAGTGAATACCAATAAATAGGGAGATTTAAAAACTATGTATATTGTCTATTTCAATGATAGATTTTTTTTTTTTTTATTTAGAGGGGGTTCTGGGTCACACCTGGCAGTGCTCAGAGGCTACTCCTGGCAAGCTCATGGGACTATTGGAATACCAGGGATTGAAGTCAGGTTGCCTGCATGCAAAGCAAATGCTCTACCTGATGTGCTATCACTCTAAACTCTAGATATTTTTTCATTAAAAATTAATGGAGAGTGGAGCTGGAGCAATAACACAGGTAGGACATTTCCCTTGCATGCCACTGACCCAGTTCAATACCCAGTATCTTAGAATATGATCCCCTGAGCTCCACCAGGAATGACCCATGAGTGCAAAGTCAGGAGTAACCCTTGAGCACTGCCAGATGTAGCCCCCAAACAAAATAAACAAGCAAACAAACAGAAAACAAAAACCTAAAAAAAAGCACAAAAAATGTAATGAAGGGTCATAGAAGAGAGATATTCTAATAAGTAAGAAGTGAAAATCTTGGAGACTTAATTACAATAGAACTATACAAAATTCCTAACATATTAACTATGTCTAATGTTTTGATCATGTCATGATAGTTACAGAAATAAGAACAATAGAATAAATTTCACAAAGGAGAAAGAAAATATACCACAAAGCATGATAAATGTAGAAACTGAAATTAAAGAGTTTAAGAATTGAATAAACTTAAGTTCAATGGCAGGGCAGAATCTTACTTTGACTCCAAGGATATCATAGGGGAAATTATGGGAAAACCTCAAAAAATAAAAAGCAAATTTAAAAGGTTGTCCAGAGAGACAGCCCTCAGAGACAGTCTAGAGAAACAAGAGTACCTGTCCTATAATTCTATGATCATGAGTTCAAATTCCAAACATCTCATGTGTACCCAAATGTGAGCTGGGCAGTTCTACTATTTGAGCCTGGGTAACTCTGCAGTCTACAGTCCCAGGTGCCAAAAGATATTCTTACCACACCATCCTCAGATGTGTGAAGGCACTATTAAAAAAAAAGGGTGCTATGCCCGGCATGTGTAATACCTAGCAAGTATGTGGAAGAATCAGAGCAACCATTAGAAAACACTATGACCTGGCAAGCAACTAAGCTTTATGATTTCAGTAGTCTATTGGCTGGTCATCTTCACCACAGTGAGGTGAATTTAGAACAGTATGATCTTCCTGTGTGTTTCTGAATGTTGCTGTCTAAAGACAGAATTTGAGCATTAGTAATGATGTATATTGGCAAAGACATATAGTTCTATGGTGTTCTTGCATGTATGAAGCCTGAACTTAATGCTTAGCATTAATAAAAGAAATATTACCAAATTTTGCAAGAATGAAAAACTGTATATATGTTCTAAGAAACTAAAACATTTTGATTTTTTTGTTCATTTTGGGACCCCAGCAAGCTCGTTTCAAGGCTTAGTCCTTGCTTTTCACCTGGGGGAAAAAAAAACACTCCTGGAAGAGCTGGGGATTGAACCCAAATATGTATCATGTAAGGCAATTGACTTAAATGCTGTATTTTCTGGAACCTTGACACATATTTTTAACTCTTTTATTTAAATTAACTTTAATCAGAAAAATGAGAAAACTTTGATTTATAAATATAATTAGTCTATTTTATCTTACTTTGTTTTTGCAGGGCATAAAATTAGAGTTCTTTACATACAGGCCAGAATCTAAATCAGTGTACTATCTCTCTGGCCTGATCTTTAAATGTGATAAATGAAGCATCAACATTAATACTGTTTTCCTTCACATTTCAACATTTGTTGTTGTTGTTTGTCTGGGGGAGGGTTTGCTCAGTCATATTATGCTGTTCCTAAGCTTTATTCCTGGCTCTGCTCAACAGCCACTCTCAGGATGTTTAGGGGTCCATATGTAACACTGATGATTGAAAACTGGGCCTTTGCCACATGCAAGGCACAATCAAGTGTCTTGTACCATCTCTCTGATTCCTTAAAATATTTTAAAAATTATTCTGATGAGATGGATAGTACAGTGAGAAAGGCACTTGCTTTCCATTTAGTCAATATAAGTTTCTTCCCTGGTATCTTACATGATACTTCAAGAAGTAACCCCTAGGAGCCAGAGTGGTGGCGCATGCAGTAGGACATCTGTCTTGCAAGCAGTAACCTAGGAGGAACCGCAGTTAGATCCCCTAGCATCCCCCAAGCTAGGAGTGATTTCTGAGCGCATAGCCAGGGGTAACCCCTAAGGGGCACCAGGTATGGCCCAAAAACCAAAAACCAAAAACCAAAAAAAAAAAAAAGTAAAAGCATTTCTGGGTTTGTCTCAAAAAGAAAAACAAAAAGTTATCCTGACCCCAAGATAATACTAGAAGCTGAATACTATTGAAAATTTTAATAATATAAGAATAAAACATAATCAAAGCATGATAATTTAGCAAGATATGTAAGATAATGTAAAAGTAACTAATTTATATGAAAGCTGTCTTTAGTATCTAATGATGAAGAAATTTGATTAATGCTTGCAGAAAAATTAGTTATGACTTTGTTGATTTTTCTGAAATGAAATATTAAGAAATATTACCTACTATTTAAAGATCAAATATTATGTAAGCTTTTTTTCTGTGAATTTTTGAAATATTTAGTGGCACTCAAGAACCATTCCTGGATGGCACGGTTCTCTAGAGTCTATGTGGTGCCAAAGATGGAGTCTGGGCCTTCTACATGCAAAGCATGTACAATATAGTCCATTGGGTCATCTACCCAGTCCCACATTTAACCATTGCATATTTTAAATATATTTAAAATTTTATCTGGTACTTGTTCTTCAAGCCCACATTCTTTCACTTCAACACGTTATCTTGCTTGCTTGTCTTAACGTTCCTCTGCTTATTTCTACTCTGGTGAAGCCAGTGTTCTTTTCTTATGAACATGAATTTTCCCATTCTTTCCTCTCCCATATTTCTAATCTTAAAAATTTTCCTGCTTGACGAAAAGTATTTAAAAATAAAAAACTAATTCAAAAGGTATAGTTATTTTATGGGGTGGGTCACACCTGGTGGCGCTCAGAAATCGCTCCTGTCACAAACCCAACTACAGTCATGATTGCAATCACGGTGTTGAAATAATATATATAATAAATAATATATAATAAATCGCTCCTGGCAGGCACAGGGAGCTGGCTATATGGTATGCTGGGATTCGAACCCTATCGCTTATGGATTGGCTGCATTCAAGGCAAACACCCTGCTGCAGTGTTATCTCACCAGTGACTATTTATTTATCTATTTATTTATTTAGGTTTTTGGGTCACATCCAGTGATGTTCAGGGGTTACTCCTGGATATTCACTCAGTAATGACTCCTGGCTTGTGGGACCATATGGGATGCCAGGAATCAAACCCAGGTCCATCCTGGGTCAGCAGCAAACACCCTACCACTGTGTAATGACTCCTGGCTTGTGGGACCATATGGGATGCCAGGAATCAAACCCAGGTCCATCCTGGGTCAGCAGCAAACACTCTACCACTGAGCTATCACTTTGGCCCCCTCTTCATTATTTTTATTACTAAGTAATACATGAGACTAGTCTCACACAAGAACATTCATAACTAATCATGTTAGATAATATGATGTACTATGCCGATAAGATCATTTTTAGACAGTGGTCGGCAACCTGCGGCTTGCGAGCCACTTCTGGCTCTTTACACTTTTAATTTGGTTCTTCTGTGTGCTGGGCTGCAGCTCCAGGAGTCAGAACTCTGCTCCTAGCCTCTGTCAGTGTTCTACCCAAGTTCAGCACCTGTGGCTGGCTCCAAGAGTGTAAGATGATACCCAGTATCAACCCCAAACAAAGGTGTTCCCCCAAAGTCATCCTTTCTCCTATTCTTTTGATATGTAAAAGCCCACTGAAATGTACTTTTTCTCTCTCTCTCTTGACCCAAAGCCTCCTGGTATTGAGAATTGTTTTTAATGAAGAAAGAGGTGTTCTAGCTTTTTTGGCTCCAGGCAAAGAGTAAAAGGTAAAAGGTCATGGACTCCATGATCATCTTTTCCTGGCTAGCTTGGTTTATTATTTCTTTCCTGCTACCCTGCTTCTTCAGACCAGGTTGGGTGGGGTTTAGAAATACAGTGCCTGGAGTGATCTTAAAACAAATATTTTATTTTACACAAGAGTGGGCATCTCCCACGAAGGGATTTTCAACCCAGAGTTTTCTTTTCCGTGAATTCTCATGTTCAGAGTACTCATGATTAAAGTTGTGAGCGAATGCCCTTAAATGCTGTTTTTCATATTGAATATGACTTTCTGTATATAATATAAGTGCCAATGAGAAATTTTTTGCAGGAGTGGAAACATTTCAATATCTCCTTCTCAGACACAGCTATCCCAGAATCAGATTCTTTTTTGAACACATCCATCTATGTCTCACTGTAAAAACTACTTGTGAAACTCCCCTGCAGAGAAATATTAAGTTCATAGAGAAAATGAACAATGTCTGCCAAATACACAAGCTTAGCTACTTATTCCTTGTCCAACTGGGGCCGTACAAAGTCAGAGTTCTGCTCTCACAGGAACTGCACTACTTCTTCCGTCTTGCCAACAACGCGAGAGAGCACCCTTTCCCTGAACAGCCACTTCCCTTCTTTATGGAGAAGATGCTAGTAGTGGGCATCCATACTCTTACCCAGGGTGATGAACAAGCTGGATTTGATCACAATTGTGAATTTCACAAAGTAACTTTACTGTATCATCTGTCACAGAGTTTAGTTCAGCAGGGAGTTTTTTTTTTAATCCAGTCTATCATACACTGAGTGGGTACAATGTACAGGTGTGCAACTCTGTTTCTTGTGACTATACAAAAATACTGAGCCATGCATAGTGCATCGTCTGTACATACACCAACATATCAGATTATTATTCTGAGTGAAAGGAGTCCGAGTGAAATGAGTCAGAAGGAGAGGTTTAGACACAGAATAATCATTTGTGGCATATAAGAATAATAAATGGCAATATGGTAATAATATCTAGAGAAAATAGGGATGAGAGACAGGAGGACTAGTCCATGATAGAAAGCTTGCCATAAAAAGTGGTGAGTTCAGTTAGAATAGTGAAAGGTACATTATGACACGAATAGTTGGAACGTCACTCTGGACAAGAACTGGATGCTGAAAATGGATAAGTGACATGCATGGTACCCTTTAATTAATATTGCAAACCACAGTGTCATAAAGGAAATTTTGCAAACCTCAGTGTCATAAAGGAAAAGAGATAGAAATAAAAAAGCAAAATGCCTGCCCCTGACATAGGCAGAGGGTGAAGGGGAAGGAAACAAGGGACACTGGTGGTGGAGAAAGTGTACAGGTGAAGGATAGTGTACATTCTATGATTGAAATTCAAGTATGAATAATTTTGTACCAAATATGCTTAAATAAAAAATTATTTTTAAAATGTTTCTGTCACTCTATCATAATTTCTTTATGATATATCATATGCCTTTAACAAAGTGTCGTTTTTTTTGTATGTATTTTAGTTTGTTTCTTGCAGCACACACTAAAGTGTCAATAGATTTTTTCCTTTCAGTGAAATTACTACTTTTCTCTGGAACACTGTCCTTGCTTTTTAAAGATTGTTAAAAGGTTTTTCTCTTTTACCTGTTTCATCTCCATATTGTAGGGTTTCAAATTTTCAGCACATTTTGGTTATCAAGGGAAACGTTTTGAAAGGTTTTGCTTATTTATTATCAGAGATCAAAGCATTTTTTTCCTCGAGAAGGGTGTTCACTATCCAGAACTAACAAACTATCAGTGAATTCAAAAACTGTATTTCATGGTGGATATTACTTCACATCTAAATCAGGGGGCTACATAAATAAACTAAGCTAATCATAAACTATAGGGGAAAGGAAGCACAATTTTTTCGATGTTAGAAAAAGAAGTTATTTTCGTTTGAAAACAAATTATCTGTTTTTGCTCAAGATTTTGACAGAGAAACTCTGATTCGCCTTCCAAGCCTGTTGAAACATCGCCAAGAAAATAATTCTGATATTGACATTACCTATTTTAAAAACAACACTTTTAAATATGAGGAAGCTGTCTCAAGAGGTTTTAGGATTTCAGAAACAGCAAAGCGATGTTGGCTTTTTTTTGTTTTTTAAAAACCTCTATATGAATAGAAACAAACAAAACAAAACAAAAAAACCTCTGGTTGCCACTGTAATGGAATTAAATTTTTCTCCCTTTAATATGGACATTGGCAACTTTGAAATGCAATTTCTGGATTCAAAAAACAAAGAACTGTGGAGCTCGAAGGTCTTTGTGCTATTTTAGAAAGATTGGAGAAACAAAAATGTGAACTTAGTTCACAGCACAAGTGGTCTGCTTTGAAAGACCTGGAGAAGGAAGATATGTTGATTTTTAACACCTGGAATAGTATTCCTGACTCATATAATCAACTAAAAACGCTAGGGTTTGCTGTTCTTTCCTTGTTCGGGTCTACTTATTTATGCGAACAATCATTTTCAAGCATGAATCTTATCAAGAGTAAATTGAGAAATCGTCTCATCAATGAGAACCTGGAATCATACCTAAAACATACAACATACAAACCTGACTTACCAAACTATCCAAGGGAATTCAAGGCCAATGTTCACATTAGTGTTTGAGACTTTGTCACTCGTCAGGATGTAATTTTCTCTATATTGTAAGGCAAATTTTATGGAATTTAACATTATCGATACATAATATCGTTTTAAAGTTTTTGTTTTATCATTGTTATTTGTATCCTCCCGACCTATGTGGATACTTGCATGCAGAATATTCTCAATAAAAACTTATTGAAACAAAAAACAGTGTACCATCCCATGTATTTTCGGTTTTAAAAATGTGGCTCTCTTGGGAGGCAGAGTGAATTACCAAGGGAATTGGATCTTGTGCCTAAGCCATTTCTGTTGTGGGTTCGGCATTACAAGGAACCTGTAGGTGTGAACCAATGCTCTACTGCCACTCCCACAGTAGGCATTTGCACTTCACTCACTGCAGCCCATACCCCCCTTCTTTCCCCTGCCCAACTTGGGCAGGAGGGTGAAGGGCCACTGTTGCTGGGTGTTATATAGAGAGTAGGTTGATTTTATTTTAGATGCTTTTGACTTAATGTTGGAAAACTAATCACAAGCAGTTTCTAAACCAAAAATGACATGTTGTAAAAGGACAATAAATGTTGGATCAAAATGGAAAAAAAAATGTGGCTCTCGGGGCTGGAGAGATAGCACGGAGGTAAGGCATTTGCCTCTCATGCAGAAGGTCGGTGGTTCTAATTCTGGCATCCCATATGGTCCCCTGAGCCTGCCAGGTGTGATTTCTGAGCATAGAGCCAGGAGTAACCCCTGAGCACTGCCAAAAACAAAAACAAAAACAAAAACAACAACAAAAAAAAAACACAAAAAAGTGGTTCTCAAAATAAATTTCAATTGTGGTTTTGGTGAGATTTGGCTCAGTTGAAAAAAAAGGTTGCCGACCACTGTGTTTAGACAATGATAACAAATATGAATGCTTGGTAAAATTAAATGAAACATTTATAATGTATGACTTCAGTGAAAAGATACAATTAGTAATGAAAGTTAGAATCACTTTGAGTTGGGATAATTATGTATTAATATAAAGATATTTAATAAGTCCAGAAGAATGATAACTGAACACAATTAAAATTTAACTGACTTCAAAGAGATTCTTCCATAATAATATATAAAAGAGAGGCATTTGGTAACACTATTTCTATCAACCTTATAATTCACAGAAATAATTGATTTGTCAGTAAAATTTTCTTTTTTGAAGTTTCTAAGAAAAAATGTAATTAAAATTTATGTGGCTAGGGGGCCAGAGTGGTGACACAAGCAGTAAGGCTTCTCTGCCTTGCGCCCACTAGCCTAAGATGGACTGCAGTTCAATCCCCCAAGTCCCATATGGTCCCCCAAGCCAGGAGCAATTTCTCAGTACATAGCCAGAGTAACCCTGAGTGTCACTGGGAGGTTCCAAAATCCGAAAAAAAAGGAAAATTATTTGGTGAGCTGGAGAGATAGTATAACAGCATGCAGCCAATCCAGGATGGACTGTGGTTCAAATCCCAACATCCCATATAGTCCCCCAAGTCAGCCAGGAGTGATTTCTGAGCTAAGAGCCAGGACTAACTTCTGAGTGCTGTTGGGTGTGACCCAAAAACAAACAAATAAATTTGGTAAGTACTTTGTCCTTTGCTATGTTCTTCACAGGGAGTTTCTTCTGCTTTCTCCTCTACTTTCTAATAAACTTTTCTACTTTCTAAACAACAATCAAACAGCATAGATTTTTGTGAATGGAGTCCATATGAGTGTCAAACAGGGACAAAAAATTTTAATAATTGTTTGACTAAAAACCAACACTAACAGTTCAAAATGTAAAATCAATAAATAGGTATGTAGCAAGATCAGAAAATGGTTTCTGGTCACAAAACTCTCCTAGAAGAAGATTCTTTATTATGAATATTCGTCCAGGCAATATTTATCTAGAAACACACAAAAATAAGCCAAAGCAACATTATTTCATGTGTATCACAATTTTATGCAAGCTACATAAAATAAACTGATGGAATAAAATTATGACTAAAGGGCAAATGTCCTATTTAGATTCATTTTCAATTAAAGAATATTACTTTTTAGGGTTGGGGGCTGGGCTTCCAATGGGCACTTTGCTAAGAGGCCCAGGAGCTCCTCCCAGTGGAGCAAATTCATGCACCTGAAAGCAGTGCTCGTCCTGTGTTGCTGATTACTCCATTCCAGGAATTCTTGAGGGATTTCGATCTGGTACAGCAAAGCTCAGGGAATCACATGGTGCCGGGAATTAAACTGGATTGGCATATAGTACAATGATTCCTGAATAATATTGCTCTTTCTCTGAGTTATTTCACTTAGCATAACACCCTCAGCATTATTACAAATTATTCCTTCAGTTTCATGGCTGAATAATGTCATCTCACACACAATACTATATACCTCAGAAAATGATAATCATATAAAGAAAATAAATATAAATATGGTATCTATTCATCCAATGATAAATACTTAGGTAATTTATAGCACTGGCAGAGTGACTATAAAAAACATTGTATGATGCAAAGAGCACTTCCTAATATCTTTGAAAGTAATTCATTAAAGTAATTTCATTACCTTTAGAGATATACTTATTATTTTGTTTGTTTGTTTGGTTTTTTTTGGGCCACACCCATTTGATGCTCAGGGGTTACTCCTGGCTAAGTGCCCCTGGCTTGATGGGACCATATGGGACGCCAGGGGATTGAACCGCGGTCCTTCCTTGGCTAGCACTTGCAAGGCAGACACCTTACCTCTAGCGCCACCTCACTGGCCCCTTGAGATATACTTAAAGTAAGCTTATAGAGACCTATTTTGAGGAAGCACTGTATCATTTTCCAGTTTCCAAGTCATCTTATATTCCCACCAACAGAACACAGGACAATCCTCATCAATACCAATTATAGTCTATCTTTTGGGTAATCATTTTAATATCTAAAGAGGCATTTCCTTGTGATTTCGGTTTTCGTTTTCCTTTTTAGTGGTTTTTTTTTTTTTGGGTCTATCTTTTGGGTAATCATTTTAATATTTAAAGAGGCATTTCCTTGTGATTTCGGTTTTCGTTTTCCTTTTTAGTGTTTTTTTTTTTTTTTTTTGGCCACACCCAGTGACGCTCAGGGGTTACTTCTGGCTATGTGCTCAGAAGTCGCTCCTGGCAGACACGGGGGACCATATGGGAACCGGGGGATCGAACTGTGGTCCGTCCTAGGCAAGGCAGCAGGCACCTTACCTCCTGCGCCACCTCCCGGCTCCCTTTTTAGTGTTTTTAAGCACCTTCTCATCTACTTACTGAAAATCTGTGCCTTCTCTGAAAAAATTTCTATACAGTACCCTTATTATTAATTAATGGTGGGGGTCTCCCAAGCAGTAATCAAGAGGTCCAGGCCATCCTGGCCCATAGTTCAATATGACAACCTCAGGATGTGCTGCTGCTCAGGTCTTATGGAATCAGTAGTACTGGGTCTCTAGACAACATTGGCAGTGCTTGATGAACTTTAGGACTTCACTGGGGGGATGGAAATTGGATCATGTCCTGTCAGGTATCAAAACAGGTTCAGCTGTACATAAGGCATGCTGAAAAACTTTTCTACTATTACTTCAGAACTTCTCTGATTTTTGTTGGAGAGGAGGGGAAAGGGATATTGAAGCACACACTCGAGGACCAGTGTTTTCTTCTAGCTCTATGTTCAGGGATTATTCCTGACAGGGCTCAGGGGACAATATGCAGTGCCAGCATCAAATCAGGATCACCATATTTAAAGCAAGCACTTACCTCCTTTATGATCTCTCTGGCTCTAAATGGTCTTTTTTAAATTAATGAGAAACTCAAGTCGCTCTCATGTTCCCACATAATCTTAGTATATTTCCATAGCCTATTTAATTCCCCTTTTTCCTAAGTGTTTGCAAATTTCCTTTGCTTAAAGTGCTCTCCTTCATTCTCCATTTCCAATAGGTCAGGAAATCTGTTGATTTAATTCCAAATTGCAACTGAAGTTCCAAAATTTCTCAGCATTTCCACAGCTATATTCGCTTGATCTAAGGCAACTATTATTTATAGTTTATCTCCCAGAATTTATCTTCCATTCCTACTAGCCTATTTTTATTGCTGTTTATTTATTTTTAAGCCTAAGTAATATACAAATAAGAAAAGCTTGTTAAAAAATCGACAGACTTGGGGCTGGAGAGATAGCATGGAGGTAGGGCACTTGCCTTGAATGCAGAAAGAAGGTGGTTCTATTCCAGACTTCCCATAAGGTCCCCCGAACCTGTCAGGAGGTATTTCTCAGAATAGAGCTGTGAGTAACCCCTGAAAGCTTCCAGGTGTGACCCCCAAAAAAAACCAAAACCAAAAACAAACAAAAAAGCAAAGTTGACATTTGTTGGGACTGGAGCAATAGCACAGTGGAAGAGCATTTGTCTTGCACACAGTCAATCCAGGACAAGAGTGGTTCGAATTCCAGCATCCCATATGGTCTCCCATGCCTGCCAGGTGCGATTCTGAGCTCAGAGACAGGAGTATCCCCTGACTGTCACTGGGTGTGGCCCCAAACCCAAAATCCCTAAAGCCAAAACAAGTTTCAGGAGCAACATTAGTGAACCTGAGTCCTAATTGGCTCCTGCTTTGCTTAGGCTACAGTGAGTTTTAATTCACTTGTTTAAACTTCTATTAAGGTTGATATCTCTACTTTTAACATGAGTAGAATTTTTTTAAACATGAGTTCTCTATAAGTTCCTCACTTTAAGACCTTAAATTTGTTTCCTTGATAAAAAAAAACTACCTTGATAATTCTATTTAATATTGGAACATTTACTCCTGACTTCACTGACATTGAAATTCAACTTAATCCTTTACTTGTAGTTCATACTGTCATTTAACACAGTATATTATTTACTGCAATCATTTTGTAAATATATGCCTCTCATCATTAGAATGAAAGCTCTACAAGAGTTAGAAGAATTTTTTTAATCCAATGTTTGTTTCCAAGAAAATAAAAGTGTCTGGTATAAAGCAGGCCTTCAATAAATGTTTGAGAAATAAAAAATAAAAATTCATTTCTAGGGGCCAGAGTGATAGCACTGCAGGGAAAGCCTTTGCCTCACATACAGCCAGCCAACACAGTTTGATCCTCACCATACCATGTGGCTTCTCAAGCTCACCAGGAGCAATTCTGACTGTAGAACCTGGAGTAACTCCTGAGTTCCTATGGTCCAATAGTAACTATGAACTAGTAACTATGAGTAAAAAGTAACTATAACTAGTGACTATAAATTGCTATCATCCAACCCCCCCCCCCCAAATTATTTGTATTTATTTTTGTAGTGCTGGGGAATGAATGCAAGTTCCCAAATAAACAGCGCAAATATTCTATCACTAATTTTTTTCTCTAATTTAAATTATTCACATGCAAATCTAGTTAAATAATGTTAAAACATTAACAGTTTATAACAAAATTTTCTTTCCACTCCATTTCTCCTCCGTGCAATTTCCATTCCCTCCCCCAAGTTATCTCATTAACACATTCTTGTGATGATATTTAGAGATTATTTGCATAAATAAGTAAATATAAATGAAAATTTGTCTTCAACAAATCTTTTTTTTTTTTTTTTTTTGGTTTTTGGGTCACACCTGGCAGCACTCAGGGGTTACTCCTGGTTTTCTACTCAGAAATCACTCCTAGCAGGCTCGGGGACCATATGGGATGCTGGGATTCGAACCATCGTCCTTCTGCATGCAAGGCAAAAGCTTTACCTCCATGCTATCTCTCTGGCCCCCTTTCAGTCTTTTAATTATTTAAAAAACTGGTTTTGGGGACTGAGCAACAGTACAAAAGGTAGGACATTTGGGGTTAGAGACACAGCATGGTGTTAGGGCGTTTGCTTTGCATGCAGATAGACATTGGTTCAAATCCCGGCATCCTATAGAGTCCCACGAGCCTGCCAGGAGCAATTTCTGGGCATAGAACCAGGAGTAATCACTGAGCACTGCCGGGTGTGTTAAAAAAAAAGAAAAAGAAAATAAAAAAGGTAGGACATTATATGGCAGACCAAGACTTGATTCCAAACACCTCATATGGTTAAGTGAGTCTGCCAAGAGTGATTCCTTACTGCAGTGTCAGACTAAAGCCCTGACTGAGCACCACTAATGTGGCCCTTCTTCCAAAAAAAGAAGAGAAAAAAAAAAAAAAAGAAAAGAAAACTGTGTTTGGAGTCACATTCTTTGGTGCTCAGGTATCATTTATAATGCTGCTAGGGTATTGTACTTAGAACTACTGTCTTAGTACTAAGCATACACTACGTGGGTTTGATTCCCAGCATCCCATATCTACCCCGATCTCGCCAAGAATGATTTTTTTTTAATATCTTTATTTAAACACTATTATTACAGACATGACTGTAGTTTGAGTGCAGAGCCAGGAGTAAACCTTGAGCATCACTGGTTCTGGCTACTCAAACAACAACAGGTAACAATATTGCATTGTTGTTTAAATCTGATTTTCTTGATTAAGAGTGTGATTCAAATTTTTGTATATAGAGCTATTAGTATTTTTTTTGTAATGATTTGTTGGCATCTTATGTTGCTTATTTGAGAGCAGTGCTGGTCATCTAATTACTACTTAAAGAGTTTATTTGTACCTTATAAGAATTTATTTATTTTGAGGTCAGAATCTAATAGTGTGTAAGGAACTTGTTTTGAAAACTGCAAACCCTGATTCAATCCTGATACTACATGTGCTCCTCTGAGCTCTATAAGTGATTGCAGAGCATAGAACCAGAACTAAGTCCTGGACAGTAGCAAGATGTACTCATAAAACCTGCAAATGCCCCTCTATGATTCATTTCACATTGGCTTAAAATCAACTTTTTTCATAACTTTGATACTTTTAAGTATAGTCCTCTTTTAGCCAAATAATGATACTGCTTATTTAAAAATACTACACCCTTGATTTCTCCAGAGATTTTCTCCTTTTTTAGTCTTTTCAAAGAATCCATTGTGGAGATAAGAATTCTATTATATAGTTGTTTCTATTTCATTTCATTTTTTTTTACAAGACTTTCACAATTGTATTTCAGTTACATAATGACAGTGCATTAGGGCCTGATCCCACCACCTGTATTGACCTCCCTCCAAGATCATTCTAACCATGCATTCCGTACCTTTGTCCTTAGGCCCCTATTGCTGACTGCTAGTGTTATAGATCCATTTTGTATAGATCTTGTTATAGTTTGGGTCTCTTAATTCTACTACTGTCATTGACATTATTTTGGGTATTTAGGGCTGACCATTTTTTATTTCCACTATATGTGATCTTTCACCATCAGTTATTCTTAGTTATTTTTATACTTAATATCCATCTGTGGTTAGCTCTCAACAAAAATGTAATGACTTTAGTGGAAATATGATATGTTCGTATATTTATACATAAGGGATACTTAATTATCTTTATTTAGGCAACATAATTTGCAAAGAAAAATCTTACCTATCCCATCACCACTGACAACTTACAATTTGCCCATTTTTCCCCTCCCCATCCAGTTTACCTCCATGATAGGAATAGTTTTAAGTTGGTTATTGCAGTTTGTGTTTCATGCTTTCAGTTTGTTGGTGTTTTGGTTAAACACCTCTTCACCAGTGTTTCTGAGGCCTCCTTCTCCTGCTACCCTTCTATACATCTCTTCTCAACCTTCAATTTCTTTCTTTCCCTGTCCTCATTTCAGGTTCATTGATGCCTAATTTTCCTTTTCCTGTACATAACAACAAATAATTGAGTACATCTGATATTTTTTCCTCTGGCTTACTTCACTCAATATAGTACCCTTCTGTTCTATCTAAGTTGCAGCTAACTGCATGACTTTATCCTTTGCCAGATGCATTTTATCTATTTGAATTTAATCCCATACTTTCATTATCTGCTTATCTGTTATTGATTTCATATTCTAATTATATGGAGAATTCTATAAGGAACAGAGAAAACTATAAACAGGCACAGCACTTTTCTTTGTATTTAGGTACAAGGGGGCCCTGAGTACTACCAGGGCTAGCACACCTAAAGTCAGTAGTGATATTTCCAAACAATGAGCTGTGCACCCCCAAAAATAGTAGATTAACTCATGCTTAATATTCAGAGGTGCTCTACATAAAATAATACAAGAAAGAGTTACATATAAATAGCTTGAGTAGGTCAGTAAATTGTGTCTCAATGTCTACTTGTTTAAAGGCTCATATTCTTGCTTTTGAGGTTAGTATATTCATGTGACAGTTGAACAGGGAGAGGAAGGGGTCTGGGTTATAACTGGCTTTCTCTTCTAAAAAAAAAGCATACTTATTTTTCTTTTTTTAAAAAATATGTTGCTGCCATGACAATGGAGATGATAGGAGCAGAGCCTTAAAACAAGTTAGATATTTCAAAGATCTTAATTACTTCCACTTCCTGATGTCTTCAAACCATTACAAACTGCATTTATAAATTTTAAGTTTTTTAATGTATAGTTAAAACTAAGCATTTTAGGGGCTGGATATAAAACAATGGGTAGGGCATTTGCCTTGCACATGACTACCCTAGTTTCGATCTCTGGCATCCCATATGGTCACCCAGTCTGAGAGGAGCAATTTCTGAGTGCAGAGCAAGGAGGAAACCCTGAGTGCTGCTGGGTGTGGCCAAAAACCAAAAACCAAGCATTCATTCCTTTGTAATAATGCCACATAAAACAATTTGAATAGAATGCAGTAACATTTTTATCTTTAGAAGTTTAATATGAGTAATGTGCAGTTTGCATAAAATTTTTCATTGCTTGATTTTCTTGATCTTGCATTATAGATTTTTTCTCTGCTTGGGCAGTAGGGAAGTAGTCTTTATAATTTGTAATTTGCTAAAACTAAGTAAATTCAATATTTTATGGAGGGGACCCCTGGATATAAATTCAAATTTTGCTCTCAGATCATGAACCTTCCTCATAGTTCTACCCTACATATAAATAAAAAGTAATATTCCAAGTGTCTTAACTTGTCTTTTGAAATACTATCACAAATGGATTTAATTTTACCGAATAATTTCAATAAAATGGAAGCTATAGTAAAAATTCTGCCAAGAAATTTATTATTTATAATTTAAACTTGTATTTGACTTACAAATTTTAAAGATGAATAGATCAATAAAAGAGAGGAGCCTAGCATGTGGATCAAGTGGCTGTGTTTAGTATAGCATGTACAAGACCTGAATTCAATTCTGGGCATTGCATGATTCCCATGAGCATGGCCTGGCCTGGCCTACAGAAGTGAGAAAAGAAAAACAAACAAACAAAATTCTTGAAGAAAAGAGTAGAAATATGTGAAGTAGTATCTCACTTCTACTCTTAGGGCCTATATACCATATGTCTCTAACTCCCAAAATTTGTTTGATTTTCATTATTATAAATAATTTTATTTTTATTTTATTTATTTATTTTTGTTGTTGTTGTTGTTTAAGGTGGCCCCTGGGTGTGTTCAGGGCATAGTACTGACTCTACACTCAGGAAAATGCTTGGGCCAAACTCTGGGAAATATAGGGTGCTAGGAACTGAAACCAAAATCAGTTATGTGCAAGGCAAGAACCCTACCCAATATACTACTTACTCTCTAGATTGTTTTAATCTTTATTTTACAGTTCTTTTAAATTTAAATTTCACTGCTCATCTTTTTGTGGTAACTTTTCTGGTTATTTACATTCTATTAGTAGTAGTTTATTGTCTAGAAATTTCCTTTTCGAAAAGAGGCATCTGAAAAGATATTCCTCAATATAAGCATCTGTAGTCTTTATGTCTGTAGTCCTACAAATTTAAAATAAACTACACTTTGTTTTCTATTGAAATCACTCCTGCCAAGCTTGGAGGACCACATGGGATGCCAGGATTTGAACCACTGTTCTTCTGCATGCTAGAAAAACGCCTTACCTCCATGCTATCTCTCTGACCCCTGAATTTCATATCTTTCCTAGTGTTGTACTTCCTAGATGACAAATTTTGCTCTTGAGTTGATTACATACTTCACCTTTTCTTCTCTCTCAGCTTTTTTCCTTCCTTCCTTCCTTCTTATTCCTTTCCTTTCCATCTTTGAAAACTCATACAACACATATTCAGCAATATTAAGAATCACATCTGATTTCAAACTCTAGAGAAAAGCAGCTGAGATCTAACAAAGAACCACCAGACAGTAATTAGTATTGGATAAACATAATGGTAAGGGAACCCACAGTGCAGACATGAGAACAATGGCAAAGATACTCTAAAACATACCCTAAGATGCTACAGCCTTTTTCTGTAATTGAACTTAAAGAAACAGAGTGAACTAAGTTCTTAAACTTAGGTAGAGAAGCAGAGAAAGGTTTTATGAAAGAAAAAATACGAAAAAGAGTGAGAGAGAGAGAGAAAAACAGAAAGGAAAGAGAGAAGCTACTCTGTTGAGAGGATTTAGCAAACCTGAAACAGTGCTTAGACTCTCCCTTGCCTAACAAAACACAAATACACACAGATACACACTTGGCCGCTGCCTTGTCATCAGTAACCCTCAAACACACACACACACACACACACACACACACACACACACACACACACACTTACACATACATGCAGAAGTGCATGCACACGCAATTCTCACTTGCTTTCAGCATCCCTAACAAAATGAATATATTGGCATAAACACAGAAACAAACTGTTCTTGTAAATAAGACAAATCATTACTTTGAAGCATAAATAAATAAAAAAAAGAAACATGCCATGGATAACAAAGATATTCTAAGAGGATAAAAAGAATAGCAAAATATAGTAACAGGCAGCAAAGAACACTATAAAAACGTTATCAAAATTTAAAGGTTTAAAACTGATGTAAAAAATAAGGTAATAGACAGCAAAAAGATACTATAAAACATTGTCACAAATATTTTTTTTGTATTTTTGGGCCACACCCGGCTGTGCTTAGAGGTTACTTCTGGCTCTGCACTCAGAAATTGCTCCTGGCTTGGGGGACCATATGGGATTCTGGGGATGGAACCAGTGTCCATCCTGGGTCAGCCACGTGCAAGGCAAATACTCTATTGCTGTGCTACCACTCTAGCACCAAAACATTATCACAATTTAAATTAAATTGATTTAAAATAAAACTTAATGCTGAAAATTGATTTCAAATATATATTTTACTTTATTTTCGCATTTGTATTTTTTTCTATAAAATGCATATACTTGGGGCCCAGGAGATAGCATGGAGGAAAGGCGTTTGCCTTTCATGCAAAAGGTCATCGGTTCAAATCCCGGTGCCCCATATGGTCCCCTGTGCCTGCCAGGAGCAATTTCTGATCATGAAGCCAGGAGTAACCCCTGAGCACTGCTGGGTGTGACCCAAAAACCAAAAAAAAAAAAAAAAATGCATATACTTGCCTTATTTATACAACCAGATTTTTTTTCAAGTTAAGCTGTTAGCACTTTCTGAATATTAAAAAAAAAAAAAAAAAAACCATCTTCATTAGGGGCCAGTGCGGTGGTGCAAGCATTAAGGCATCTGCCTTGTGCACGCTAGCCTGGGATAGACCACAGTTCAATCCCCTGGCATCCCATACGATCCCCCAAGCCAGGAGCGAATTCTGAGCACATAGTCATAATCCCTGAGCGTCACCGGGTGTGACATTTGTTTTAGCTACCAAATGTTAGATTTTAAAATGCCACCTATTAATTTCTATGTTTAATTATTTTAAAATATTTATAGCACTAATGTTTTAGAGTTGATTTTTAAATAAAATTTGTACTAATTATTCAATATTTTTAGTGATGCTAGATATTTCACAAACACAAGAATCCTATGTTTAAATCCTAACAATGGTTTGTGTCACATATAAAGTAAAACCCAATCTTAAAATTCCCTATTGTGATCTTGAAGGCTCCTATTGAAGTGCTCAGCCTTCTTATTTCTTCAGACTCATTTCAAACCATTCTCTGCATTTTCTCCAAATCAGCATATGAGATTTTTTGCTGTGCTATTATTACTCACGCAGGTCCCAAAGCCTTTTGTAATTTCACTTTGCCCCAGACTATTCTACTAGACATGGTTCTTTCTCCATCATTTAGGAAATTTATGAGTAAATATCATTTCCTTGGAGAAACTTTCCCTTAACAGTCTTCTGCAAAATAGTACTCCTAACTTCCTGTCACCATCTATCTACTTTATATGTTTAATTTTCCATTTTGAAAAATGCCATGTTTGTGAATGAAGTGATAATAGAATGTATAGGGCACTTGCCTTGCATGTAGTCACCCTAGATTAAATTCCTGACCTCCTATATGGTCCACTGAGCACCACCAGGAGTAATTGAAATGCAGAGCCAGGAGTAACCCCTGTGAATTGCTGGGTGTGATCCAATATCCAAAAACCAAAATAAAAACAAAAAAAGTCACCTTTAGAAATGCCATTTAATTATTTTATTGCTTAATATTTGTTCCCGAAAAGGTAATAAGCCCCAAGGAAAGATTTTATCTCTTACATTGTTTATGACACTTGCCACAATAATCCCAAGTAGTATTTAATCCCAAGTGTATATAAATGTGTTATGATTTTTCTAAAACTTAATTTTACGTGTTTTTATAAAGTGCATTAAAAATAATCTTATGATCAAAAAGACAGCGCAATGGGCTGATGTATGATTTGCATGCAGCTGTCTAGGTTCCATCCCCTGCACAACATGGTCTCCTTAGCACCAGTGGGGGTGACTCCCCAAGAACATGGCTGGGAGTAGTCTCTGACTACAGCCAGGTCTAACCCTTTCAACTGTGCTCCATCCGTCTAAATAAAATAAAAGCTAAACTTAAAATACCTGTAGGGTGCATTCATCATTGCGGAGAGTCACTCACATCTTAACCCGAGATGTTCCCTCCCTCCCTTAGAGCATTATTTCCCACTAAGCAAGTTTCTTTATATAAGGTGATAGTTCTGTGAGTTGGAACACATGTTTTGCAGCAGGAGTCCACATTTGATTCACCATAGTGCATGGTCTTCTGACTCTATGAAGAATGACTCAAACACTGAATTGGGAAGAATCCCAGAGTACCTCCATGTATGGTCCCCAAACAAATCAATCTCTCTCTCTCCCCCCCCCTCCCTCTCTCCCTCCCACCCTCTCTCTGTCTCTGTCTCTCTCTGTCTCTCTCTCCTCTCTCTCTTCTCTAATTACATAAAAAAGACTTGAAGGCAACAGTTCTGATCAGAAGTCACTATTTCTTGTGTTATGGTTTTGTTTTGAGTTTTTTTCTATAGTGAAACCAGACATATTTCTCTTTTAAAACAATTTAAGTTAGATTTATATACACCTTACTTGTTATATTTTTTATAAAGAGTGATATTTACTGGAGGCTAAATGGGGTTCTTAAAAGTTTTGATGACTTAGTTGAGACTCCAAAAAAATGGAAAAATAGATGCAATAGGTCTTATAGGCAAAGTAAACTAAAGATTCATCTACCAACATTGATTATAAAAATCACCATATACATAACATCTAGTCAGAAATTTATACCTGGAAAATTTTAAGAAAGTTTTATTTTATTTATATTTTGTATATTAGGCTAAAAAAAAACCCTGCTTTAATGCTATTTAGTTTCTAGTGAAGGCAGACTTAAATATGCACATTAAATAGTATTACAGAAAATTTAAATATTATGGATAAAAAGAAAGCAAGGCAAACTTAAAAAGAGTTGCAATTTAAAATAGAATAGTCATACAGAACCTATTGCAGTGACATTTAAGCAAAGTTTTGAAGGTGAGGGTCTATCAATGTAGTTAGTACAAAGAAGGCATTTCTAGCTCAGAAGGCAATTCTAGAAACTCTGAGTTTCAAAATAATAAAGAATGTCAGCATAATAAAATACAAATGCAATCTCTAAAAATAATTAGTTTGGAGCCAATATTCATTTGGATGAACTATATATTTGTTTAAAAGCCAAAACATCTTACGAAGTCATACTTTATATAGTGATAGGTACTTTAGTTATACTTTATAGGGTAGAACTGATAGAAAGATAGCTTGTAAACTTTCTAACATCTACAATGTATTAAAGTAAAAAAATTATCTTTCATAATCTAAGTGAGCCTCTTTCATATCTGCGAGCCTTAGCCAGTCAGTTATAAGATTTTAAGATGAAAGTGAAGATTTCCCTGAAGAAAATATTCTGCCTCTCTGAAGCATCAGTTCCTGCCCAATTGTTTTCAGCCTGTTGGCAGTTTTATAAAGTTCACATTTGCCAGTCAATGACTATGTAAACCAATATTTTGAAATGAATCAATACATCCACATACTCATATGTATCTATAAATCCTTTACTGGTTCTAATTCTCCAGGAACACTGAATCCTCATCTCACTTGATTAAAAGCTTGAGAAAAGGAACCATGTCATATTGTGAGTTCTACATGTAATGTAATTCACAATATTGTGCTTATATGTTTGCTTTTTTGGGGGTGGGGCCATACCCAGCGACAGTAAGGTGGTCAGATGTTACCCTGGCTTTACACTCAGAAATCACTCCTGGCAAGCTGGGGGACCATATGGGATGCCAGGGATTGAACCTGGGTTGGCTGCATGCAAGGTCACATGCAAATATTCTACCTGCTGTACTATTGTTCTGACACCCAACATAGTGCTTCTATTTCAAAAAAAAATAAGTAAAATTATAGAAAAACTTTTTAAAACAGCTATAAGGATTACTACTACTATCTAGTATAAAAACAAACATTTATAGCTTCAACATGCCATCAGAAATTTAAAATGCAATAATACAAAAAAGTTCAATTAATTTTTCATTGGTTTGGTGGCCAAGAAAACACTGATGTTTAATAAAAATGAAAAGATTACAAAAATGTAAAATTGGTATAATCTTTGAGTAAAATCTAAACTTATTTAGCATCCTTTGATGGCTAACTAAGCCAATAAATGAAACCATGTGCTTTCAATGCACCATTAGTATTTATCATAAAAGATGATGTGAGATAAGTAATACTCAAGTTTCCATCCTCTAAATGAAGAAGCTAAGGCATAGAAACACTAAAAAACAAAAATTTATAATGATGGAGTTGTTATGAGACCATTTTGTATTATAAAATAGGGTGTACACAATCCAACAAAAAAGAAAGCAAATGAAGAGTTAAATATTGGCATAAAACATAACTTCAAATCAAAACTACTCTATGCTCAACATTGAATTTAGCAATAAAATTTTTAAAAGGGGGCTGGAGAGATAGCATGGAGGTAAGGCGTTTGCCTTGCATGCAAAAGGATGGTGGTTCAAATCCCAGCATCCCATATGGTCCCCTGTGCCTGCCAGGAGTGATTTCTGAGCAGAGAGCTAGGAGCACTGAACACTGCCAGGTGTGACCCAAAAACCAAAAAAAAAAAATTTTTTTTTAAAAGGAGTAAGCAGAAAGAAGTGTAAGGATTAAGGAACATGCCTTGCAAATAATCTCTATTCGATTCTTAGCAGTCTCTGGACCCCAAGCATGGAGACAAGAGTAATGTTGTGTCTGGCCCAATTGTCCACCACCAAATCTAAAAGGAAACACCAGGGGCCAGGGATAATCAGTTTCAAAAGAACCAGCTTTACATGACCGAGATCAGTGTGATTGCAAGCTTACTCTCTGCCATTCTCATACATGCCTGAGTATTAATTCAATAGCTGTGCTTTTGAATCCCCGGTAGAACAATGAAAAGAGAGATCTTTGGTACACCTCAAGAAGGTATGTGTGGGAACTTTATCAAGTGAGAAAAGCTGGCGAGCATGATGACCAAAATGATCACGAAACGCACAATGAGTGAATGTGTGCAGGCACTACAACCACACGATGCAACTTTTGTTCAGCACAACCACCATAAAATAAAGGGAAAACATAGAGCAAAGTAAATATTTTAATATTTGAGAAAATAAGAAAATAATTTAATTTTTGAAGTTACCATTAGTTTAGTTATTAATTAAAATTTTCACATGCTATGGGACACTGATTCCCCACGAAAGAACAGTCTCCAGAAATAACTTAAAGCAAATAAAGAATTTTACCAAAACTATAAAATGTGAATAACATAAATGTAAGAATGAAGAACATGATAATTTATTTATAGAATGCATAGTTCTTAAAATGACTACAGGGAAACATTCTCAAATGATGCCATATGAATTGCACTGTGAAGTATATATTTAATCATGTTTTTGCGACTATGGTACAGAGCACATTGGAAACTTTCCTAGAGAAATAAACTTTCTCCACTGTTTAAATATCCTTTCCAAACTTTTTTGAAAATGCACTTCTTTTTGTATTAGTTATTTATTTCTGTATAACAAATGTTACTGACATTGTCTCTGGGTTAAAGTTCAGCAGGACAAGAGGTAGGACAAAGGCAGTGCTTCTCTGTCCACATTTATATGACTAAGCTTCTGTGAAAATCAAATCATTGTCATTATTTTATAATTATCAAGGCAGCCATATTTCAGAAAAGAGAATTTAATTCTCCTTTCTTATTAGATTAGAAAGGCTCTCTAAACACATGTGAGATCAAAAAAGTATTTTTGAGGGAAAATCTAAGATGGTTGAATAGGTAGGATCTGCACTGCCATTCTTTGGTGATCCTCACAAATTCTATAACTAAATTTGTATCAATCATAAAATACAGCTTTAATCCCCATTGAATAAGATATGAAGGAGTAGCCCTGAGAGACAGAACAGCGGTAAGGTGTTTGCCTTGCATGTAGCCGTTACAGGATGGACAGTGGTTTGATTTCCAGCATCCTATATGATCCTCCAAGCCTGCAAGGAGTGATTTCTGAGCACAGAGCCAGAAGTAATGCTTGAGCACTGCTGGGTGTGATTCCCCTCCCCCCCTACCCCCAATGATTAGAGGAGTAATCAGGTAGAGCACTACCATATCATGCAAAAAAGCCCACATGGACCAATAAGTTTCAATCAAGAAGAGCTCCCTACAGAATGGAAATATGATTTAGAAAATCAGTGGAAGTCAAGGACTGCTACTATATGAAATACTGTCATGAGGAATGGGGGTATTACAATCACCAGGCACACCAATCCAAAAGGAATGGGAAACAAAAACTGTAAGATAAATAAAGGTCAGAATCAGATGTAGGTGTCATCTAAGTGCCTTCTCCACTCTTGATGGGAGATTTCATTTTAATCTCTCTTCTTAGAAACATCCTCAGGGCAAATTTCTGAACTGAGCTTCACCCACCCAAGCTATTTTATAATATATTGTAAAATATACACAAAGGGGTGCTCACTTTGGCAGCACATGTACTAAAATTGGAACAATACAGAGATTATCACGGCCCCTGCGCAAGCGTGACATGTAAATTCATGAAACATTCCATATTTTTTACCCAACTACAATCATGCTTGTAATCATGGTATTTAAATAAAAATTGTATTAAAAATAAAATATTCATAAAGGAGCCAGAAAGATACACCAGGTAAATGCATTGTCGGAAGTTGACTGGGCATCGCATATGGTCCACTGAGCTCTGAAGGAGTAAAATTTTGAGTTCAAAGCCAGGTATAGCATCAAAACAAAACAAAACAAAACAAAAAGTACACACACACACAAACACACACATAAACAGAGGAGTAGAGTGGCTGGTGTGATAGTGTAGCAAGTTGAGTGCTTGCCTTACATAAAACTGAACTGGATTCAATATAGGACTCCACATGATCCCTTGAGCCTCAGGAGTAATCCCTAAGTACAGAGCCAGGAAGCAGTAAGACTGAGGACCACCAGCTGGGTCCCCCCAAGATTTCCCCCCAAACCAAATGGACAAGAGAACACTATATAATGAATATACATATGTACAAAAGAAAGAGTACAGTAGATAATAATATAGACTATCTTATCTGAATGGTTTTTTATGGGTTAAAATCATGAGTGTGGGAGTATAAACGATAATAAAAATAACATATAAATTAATACCTTGTATGAAGTAGTGATGATTATGCCCTGAACTAGAATGTGGCTAACTACTCTCTCCATGTAGAACATATATAAAAATAAGAATATTATCTTTAAGTCAAAAGAATCTTTCATACTGTGCAGATGAAAGAACTATAAAAATAATTATCTAATTATTGTAATTGAGAAAAAATAAATTAAATAGCTGTACTAAATAACTAACTCACCATATGTAAGAATAGAAATGAATCAGAAATAATATCACTTATATTTTCAAGAGAAATAATTTCTGACAGTAATATTCATCATAGAAAATGAGCAAATTACTAAGCAGCTAACTGCAAATTAGGGAGAAAAAATAAATTCTAAATAGTTGCATTCTAAAAGAATAAAGAAAAATAGAACAAAGGAAAAAATTTTCTGCACCAGAGGCTGTAAACTACTTTGTTTTAGCAGCAAAAGTGTATTTTTTCTAAGGCAAAACTTTGTATTGGGAATTTATTTTGGTTGTTAAAAAATCTGTTATTTCTGATTTTTTGAAGAAAAAGTTTCTAAAAGGAATTGATAGGTTAAGACAAAACTTTAGGGAGTTAAGAAATAGTAAAAACAGATTTGGTATTTAGAGTCTGAGTACATGAACCAAGAGTTCTTTGCTAAAGAACAAGTTCCTCACATATTTCCCAAATCAGTAATGAAGACATTTAAGGAAACAAACAAACATATGGACAGTAGTTTGTTTATTTTATTTCATTTTGGGGGAGGGTGGGTCACACCCAGTGGTGCTCAGGGGTTAATCCTGGCTCTGCACTCAGAAATAGCTCCTGGCAGGCTCAGGGACCACATGGGATGCAGAACCATCAGTTCTGGGTTGGCTGCATGCAAGGCAAATACCCTACAGCTGTGCTATCTCTCCAGCCCCTATTTATTTTCTTCAGTTAAACCCCTACTGACTAATTTGAGCTCATTTTGGGGGGTTTTGCTTTGTCTGTTGAGGTTTTTGGTTTTTGGTCCACACCAAGCAATGCTTAGGGCCTACTCCTAGTGCTGCTCTCAGGTATCACTACTGCAAGGGTTCAGAGGACCAAATGCAATGTCAGGGAATGAATCCAGGTCAGCTGCATGCAAAGCAAGTATGCTATATTAACTCTCTGCCCTATGAAAAGATTTAATGGAAGTTTTCTTCTTAATTAAGTGGTTTTCTCTCCCTTATAAAAATATATGATTTCTATCAACTATCTGCACAAATAAAATTGGATATTTCCTTTTTAGGTAGTATTTGGCATAAAAGTGTGTCTGAATATGAATGATTTGTGATTGTGAGTTCATTTAGACAGATCTATTTGACATCATGTCAAATCATAATATGATAACCCTAATCATTTAAATAAGATTTGTATGAGACTATATTACTTACCTTGAATGTCTATCTTTTAGAGATCTTGTCTGTATACCAAATAACTTTTAGTATCTACTTCCCATATGTAAAAGCTGACATCTTCAAAAAGCATCTAAAAGAGAGATAAAAAGAAAATTTCATTAATTTGAATTTATAAAAGTTGTTATTTTCAATATAAAAAGCATAAGGTAAAATTATTCTTTAGAGGTTTTTTTTTTTTTTTTTTTTGGGCCACACCCGGTGATACTCAGGGGTTACTCCTGGCTATTCACTCAGAAATCGCTCCTGGCATGCACGGGGGACCATATGAGGAACCGGGGGATCGAACCACCGTCCGTCCTAGGTTAGTGCAAGCAAGGCAGGCACCTTACTTCCAGCGCCACCGCCTGGCCGTCTTTAGAGTTTATTTTACAAATTAGTTTGGACCAGGAAGGTATATGATATAAGACACATTTATTGTAGGTAAACATCAATAAAATTGAGACCTCTTTCCCCTTAAAAAACAATCTAAGTTTTATGGAACACATTTTAATTAATAATAAAGTGTTTAATCATTTCACAGTACTTATCAGTCTGTCTAATATATATGAAACTTTTTTTTTTTTTTTGGCTTTTGGGCCACACCCTGTTACGCTAAGGAGTTACTCCTGGCTACCCGCTCAGAAATAGCTCCTGGCTAGAGACACCATATAGGACGCAGGGGTATTGAACTGCGAACATCTTCTTAGGCTAGAGCGGGCAAGGCAGACACCTTACTGTTTGCACCACGGCTCTGGACCCTATATAAAATTTTTTTTACAGTTCTCATTCTCTGCTTAAGTTCATGTTTGATGTTGATTAGGTGACCAGATGTGGTACCAGAAGTCCAGAAATAGTCTCTGCAAACCGCTAAAATTCCTCTTCCCATTTAATAATAAAAATACAAAATGAAACAGATAACTCCAAAAATATATGAGGCTAAAACAATAGTAGAGCAGGTAAGGTGCTTGTTTTTGCATATAGAAGACCAGATTGGATCACTGGCATCCCAAAAAGATCACCAAGGCTGCCAGTATTGATCCCTGGGAGTAAGCCTTGAGCACAGGTAGGTGTGCATTCCCACCCCCACAAACATATTTATTTGAGTTCTCTAAAAAAACCAAAATAGTATGAATCAATTATGTATTTTTTCTTATGAATGGCACATAATTTCCCCCATCACTTAAACTATCTTTATAGCAATACCAATCCAGTAACACTTAGTAGAGAGTTATCTTAAGACATAACACTCCTAAAGAGAATTGGGATTATCCAGGAAAAAGAAAAACCCTCTTTGCTAAAAGATTCTGATTCTGACTTCCTCTGATTTTTTTTGTAGATCAGCAAAGACGTGTAGTTACAAAAATGGAATTTAGATGATGCAATGTATAAGCCTTATTTATGTTTTTGTAATATTATGGATTCTTACAGCAAACATCAATAATTTTAAGATATGCAAAAATGCTGTTCCTTTTGGACATTAGTATAGATCTCTTTCTCATTTTCAGCCACACATTTAAAAAGACTATAAAAACTAAAGTGTTTCTATTAAAAAATAAAAAAACAAAATGATAGCTGCTAATTTATTAAATATGAAAGGATTTCAAAGCTTCTGTAACACAAATAAACCTATATCTAAATAACTTTGCAAATATATTACATAGATCCAAGCATAATAGAAATGATAGCTACAACAAATTCAAAATGATAATACACTTAAAGACCAAAGACACTATTGTAAAAATGCAAATTCCCAAGTGTGATATCCAAAGATTTTTTTATTCCAAATAGGCTACACCATGGATTCTATTTCTGTAGTCATCTCTGGTGATTATAGTGAAAAATGTACAGTGTTTTTAAAATAGGGTGATGAGTATTTCATGTATATTAACTCCATTATTATCATTCATGAAATTACTTGAGTTTTTTAAGATCTTATTGCTAACCTAAAAGATAATCCCAGGGTCCAGAGTCAGAAAGAACTTAAAGCTATAAGTAGGGCTTTAGCAATAAATCATTGTAGATAAACTAATGTTTTATGGATTGTGTATTTCCTAAGCTTTGATCTCTCCCTGTAGGTAGTCATTAAAATAGTTGTGGCAATATAAAGAGAGAAAACAAAGTTATATTCTAAAATAAAAATTTAATCCAAAACTTCATATCTAACTCAAAACATGCACTCAATTTTAGAATTAAAGTTTTTGTCCTTAGTTGGAGGAACAAAAACTCTTACAAATAACATATGCTGTTTAAAATACAAAGTATATATATTTAAATGTCTCTATTTTCTTTAAGAAAAGTCATATTCGGGGCTGGGCGGTGGCGCTGGAGGTAAGGTGCCTGCCTTGCCTGCGCTAACCTAGGATGGACCGTGGTTCGATCCCCCAGTTCCCCATTTGGTCCCCAGTGCCTGCCAGGAGCGACTTTTGAGCGAATAGCCAGGAGTAACCCCTGAGTGTCACCGGGTGTGGCCCAAAAACCAAAAACCAAAAAAAAAAAAAAAAGAAAAAAGAAAAAAGAAAAGTCATATTCACAAATATTACTTCCAGAATATAACATGAAATGTGGCTATTAATATTTTAGCTTTGAAATTTCTTATAAACAAGGCCAGAAGTATTCGTAGATTTTTTAATGTATTTAATGTATTTATATACATATAGTACCTATAATCTTTTTGAAAAAAATGAAGTCTTAAAATAGAGATACTATAACATATAATAAATTAAAAACAGTGATCTCAATAATCATTACACTTTTTGTTTTGTTTTGTGGGCATGCCTAACTGTGCTCAAAGCTAACTCTATGCTCAGGGTGGAAATGATGGAGACAATATAAGGAATCAGTCTGGGTTGGCTGTGTGTAAGGCAATTGCCTTGCCCACTGTACTATCTCTCTTGCCCTCCAAATCTGTCAATTTAAAAAAATATACAATTATTTCAGTCACAGGGAGAGGGATATAGAATGATTTTTCTTGTATGCAGAATATAAAGAAACATAGAAAGAAAACTTAAAAATTGGCAGCATTATCTACCGAGATTAGGCCTGTAGTGTAGCATTTGCTATAGTTAAGAGTAAAGGTAGAGGACTTCAGGACATTGTGGTATGCTGGTTTCCTCATGGGTGGGTATTTTCTTGGAACAATGTGAGCTTGAAAGAGTTCTATTAAACAGAATTGTAAATCATGATGCCTACATGTAAAAAGATAAAATACAGACTTGAAAATACTTCTTATAAAATGCTAGTTTCTAAATGTTGGAGAGATATGAATTTGCTTTGCACGCATACATCCCCAGTCTGATCCCTGGAACCACATATGGTACCCCAAGCGTACCAGGAGGGACTGCAGAGTAAAAACCCTGAGCACCACTGGAAGTGTCTAATCCCCATTCCCAAACATTCTTTCTACATTCTTTCTAGGTTTTTCTTTAAGTTAAGATCAATTTATGTTTTTGACTCCAGATTATTTTTTAATTACCAGACCCAGTACTTCTTAATATCGGATACATAGTAAAGCACTTCCTTTATGTATTGTAAACAAGAAATTAGCCTATTTCTCAAATCTGCAATATTAACCATGTTAGCTTCTGCAGTTTTTAGCTACAAAATGAAATTCTAAACTCTCTTGGCAAGTCTCATTCTATTATTTAACCCCATCTATCTGCCTTTGGCTTTTTTATCTCTCATCTCTTTGTTAATAAAATTTTGGCTCAAGTATTGCTTTATCCTTCAAGTAAAATCCCATCAACTTAACACCAAAAGTTATGTTCTTACTTCCTAAATAAATTTTGCAAATAATTTTGCTAATTAATCAAGTACTCACTTCCCTTCCCTTATTTCTCTTTTGTTATTAAGATTTTTTTTTTTTTTTTTTTTTTTTTTTTGGTTTTTGGGTCACACCCGGCAGTGCTCAGGGGTTACTCCTGGCTCCATGCTCAGAAATTGCTCCTGGCAGGCACAGTGGACCATATGGGGCACCGGGATTCGAACCGATGACCTTTTGCATGAAAGGCAAACGCCTTACCTCCATGCTATCTCCCGGGCCCCTTGTTATTAAGATTTATATTTTATCTCAATTAGATTTTAATTTCCCAATTAGGACAAATCTAAAAGTTGCTATTGATATGAAATTTGTGAGGGAGTGACACGCAAGCAATGCTCAGAGCTCCCGAACCTCACCTCGGATTCTCAGCCAGCAGGTTCACTGGTTCAGCACAAGGGCTCTAAGACTCAATGCTGCTATGGTCCTGCAGTGCTGGGACACCCAAGCCACTCTAGGATCACACCAAGTGGTTCTCAGGAATCAACATACTGAAACTGATATGGTCTACTGATCATGTGCTGGGAATAAAACCTCGGCTGAATACATGCTAGGCATGCACCCTAATTACTAAACTATCTCTTGTCCTTGAAGGTATTTAATTAAATATTTTGCTTTTGAGTCACATCTGATGATTCCTTGCTCCTGGTTCTGAGCTCAGGTATCACTTCTGAAGGTGCTCAAGGGACCATAAGTGGTTTGGGGGATCATATGGGTAAAATGATTAATACCATGTCAACTGTCAGCAAAGCAAAAATCCTACTACCTAGGGCAGGGCGGCGCGCTGGAGGTAAGGTGCCTGCGCTAACCTAGGACGGACCACTGTTCGATCCCCTGGTTCCCTATATAGTCCCCCTTGCCTGCCAGGAGCGACTTCTGAGCGAATAGCCAGGAATAACCCCTGAGCGTCACCGGGTGCGGCCCAACCCCCCCCCCCAAAAAAAAAACCAAAAAAAAAATCCTACTACCTGCCCCTTGATATATATATCAATATATTTTATTGTTTTAGGGAGTTAAACTGACAATGTTCAAGAACTACATCTGGCTCCTCACTCAAGAATTACTTCTGGCAGTGCTTGGGGGAATTATGAGATACTAAGGACTAAACTCGGATATAATGTATAAGCACCCAACTGCTATACTATCTCTCCAGCCACTTGATAGTTATTATAAGTAATTAGATGAAATACTTATATTTAATCTCTAGTATATTTTATAACTAGTTACAATTCTAAATTGCAATATTCCATATGCTGCATAAACTTTCCCATCTATTTTGGGACCACCAAACCAATTCTTTTAAAAGTTTGTTAAACCAGGAGTTATATTTAGTTCAGAATGTCATAATTTACATATTATAAATAACAATTGAACTAACAATAATGAACATTTGAAAAAGAAGACACTCCTTAAATACAATCATGCAAAATTCACAAGGACTATAGTTTTGAATTAGGTATTAAGAAAATGATGTATTTTTATAATATATTTAGAAAACTATGTATTTTAAGAAAAACAGGGAAGCATAAATCATAAACTTATCACAAAATAATTCAAGTTGTGTGGCTCAGAATGCCTTGCATATGGAGTCCTAGAGGTGAAACCTGAACATAACTTACACTCCTCTCACACCACAACTCCAGTATTGTACTGAGAGCCTCCAAGCCTCCAACAGATTCATGGTTGAGAATCCAACTAGTTGTCATTCCTGCATAGCTGCCTGGGCAGAGTAGCACTTGGATTAAACCTGGGTCCATGAATAGCCCTCCTCCTCCAAAATTCAGAGGATACAGAGAGAATGTATAGAGAGGAAGGTGCTTGCCTCGTACTCAGCTGACCTGAGTTCAAATTCTGACATCCACATCTTCCCCCAAGCTTGTTAGGAGTGATTCCTGAGCACACAACCAGGAGTAACCCCTAAGCATTGTTGGATTGGCCAAAACAAAAGATAATAAAAAAGCAAAATTATATACGTAATATGCTTTAAAAGGATAATATAAGTGGACTATTTCCAGTTCATTGTCTTCCGCACAAATAGATGATTTCTAATTACATTGAGATCCATAGTGCTATAAAATCAATAGCTTTAACATTTTTCAATTCTTCAAACCCAAAATTATGTCTTCTTAAAATATTATTCTAATGGAGTCGGAGCAATAGTACAATGGGTAAAGTACTTGCCTTGCACATAGCCAACCCAGATCCCTGGAATTCCTTTTGCTCCCCCATACTCCTACAGGAGTGCTCCCCAAGGGCAGAGCTAGGTTAAGCCCTGAGGACCACCATGTGTGACCCCAAAACAAAAACAAAACTGTACTGCAAAATGTAAAATGTGGCGGATATGAAAAGAAAACATGTATCTTACATTTCTGAATTATAGGACTACACCCAAGTTAATTTCTATATATGATTGCTTTGACAGTATTAACAATGTGCAGTTTTCAGAGCCCATGTTCCTATTGGTAGATGACTTAAATTATAATCTAAAAATTTGATACCTGACTAAATGGAAATAGACCACAGTAAAAGTAGAGATCAAAATAATATCTCACAAGAGCTTTATTTCAGCAGAAAAAAATTCAGAGAATAAAAATAATTTTATTTTGTTTTCAAAGCATCCAAATATGTTCAGTATTAAAGAGCTAAAATCATATAATCCACGAAGACTTGTTTTTTACTTAACTTATTATCAAAGTAAAATCTTACAATGAGCCTATTCAAACTATTATTTATGATTAGGTTTATATTATTTACCCTTCCAGTATATCCTGCATTAATTTTTTATGATTTAAATCCAGTTATTATCTTTTGGAACTCTCATCTTATAAAACTTGGGTTTGCAAAGTCACTTTCAGAAATAGTCAGAGCTACTTATATTTCCTATCCTAATGTAGTCAACATCTGTACAACTTGTTCAGTTTATACAGTAAGACACTATAAAGTGGAAAGCAATGAATATTCTCTCCATGAAAGTTAATGATTACCAGATTATTAAATTACCCAAGGTAATTATAAATGCCAGATTTTAATAGAATAAGAAAAATATTCAACCCCACCCCATCTCCTTCTAAGAACTTTCCTAAAATGAGCAATTGATCTAGACCAGAGGTCTCAAACTCAATTTACCTGGGGGCCGCAGGAGTCAAAGTCAGGGTGATCCTTGAGTGCAAAGTCAGTAGTAAGCCTTGAACATTGGGAGGTGTGACCCAAACAACTAAAACAAAACAAAAAAAAAGATTCCTCTAGGGCAGGGCCACAAAATGTTGTACGGAGGGCCACAACGGCCCGCGGGTCGTGAGTTTGAGACCCCTGAAGACTGATCTTTAGCTAGGATAAATAACTATGGTTTATGATAAACCATGAAAATGGTTATTTGGTAAATACCAGTGATTGATACACTAATATACTAACATCTCAAAAGCTGACATTTTTTTCAGGAAAAAATTCAAGTAGCAACTTTTTTCCTAATATAGCACCAAGAACTTGCATATAAGATCCTGGCAATAACAAATTCGACATTAGTACTATTACTAAATTTTGCTTCCTGATAGACAATTAACAAAAGTTCAAATAGGAAACATGTAAATGTGATGACAGCTCATTTATCATTCTAATTTGATAAAGTTTCACCCAACTTCAAAAACACATTCTAATGAATTACTAAGAATTGTGAACTCAACATTGAGAGAATGAGTATGCCATAGGGGAGGGGCAGTATTAGGAAATAAAATCATGTAAATAAAGATCTAAGTTTACTTTTATAAAAAGTAATCATATATCATTTCCATTTATCCTTTCCTGCATTAAAACTTTACAAAGGGGCTGGGAAGGTGGCACTAGAGGTAAGGTGTATGCCTTGCAAGAGCTAACATAGGACGGACCACGGTTTGATTCCCCTGTGTCCCATATGGACCCCTTAAGCCAGGGATGATTTCTGAGTGCATAGCCAGGATTAACCCCTGAGCATCAAACGAGTGTGGCCCAAACCCCCCCCCCCCAAATACTTTACAAAGATTTCCTCTGTGGTCATTTCATAGAATATATTATATAGAGGCTAGAGATATATCAGAGTGGTAGGGTGTTTACATTGCATGCAGTGGATACAGGAAGGATCTGGTTTGATTCTTAGCATCCCATATGGTACCCTAGGCTACCATTGGGTGATTTCTGAGTGTAGAGCTAGGAGTAACCCTTGAACACTGCTGGGTGTGGCCCCAAACCAATCAATCAATTAATGAAATTTAAAAAAATATACATCTATTTTATATAGTTTTGTTATTATTTGTAAAACTATTTTGCTTTTATTTTACTTTATTTAGGTTTTAGGCCACAACAACAGTGCTCAGGGCTTACTGATGGAATGATGATAAATGAGCCCACATTGACATGTTCAAGGCAAGTGACATACCTACTGTATTATCTCTCCAAATTCCCTATTTTCCTTTTAGAATTAAAAAAATATACTAGTGGCATTGCACTGTGCCCTCCTCCAAATATCACATTACTAAAGCTTATAACAATGATTTTGTTAATGATATCTTCTTTGTATTTTCTCAGGTTCTGCCTCTGCCTAAATTCTTCAACTATCTCTTACAATTCCTTATACATTTCTAGCAGTTTATCTTTCCTTTATCATTTTCCACAGCTTCCTTTACAAATCATTACTGAAAGCAACTCCAATTCCTATTTTACATATCAGATTCCTCCTTTCTCTCTTTATCATCACTAACAGTAGTTACCTACATTTATAGATATAAAAATAAAATACTTTTGAATGCTAAAAAGAGGTACAGAAGAAAGGAAAGGAGGAAAAGAAGAAAAGCAAAAGTTATAGCTACTGTTGATTTCCCTGTCTGGGATAAAGTTAAAGTATAGATGTAATCACTGGATAAGAAACAGGAATATCAAATAATTCTAGGCCAAAGTTAATTCAACAGGCTAAGGGAATTTTTGCATGTGAGAGACCCTATTTGATCAAATAGCACATACTCTCCAAGCAGCTACTGAGCACAAAATCAGGAATAATTCCTCATCCTTTTAGTGTGTGGTTCCCAAATCGATCTACAGTATCACATATAGTTCCTTACCCCTGAGCACAAAGTCAAGAGTAGCCTCTGAACACCACCAGATGTTTGCCCCATGACCCCACAATAAGATTTTCAACTTCAGGACCCAGTGCATTAACTCAACTGAAGGGTCTTTGCCTTGCACCTGCCTGACCCAGGATGGACCTCGGTTCAGTTCAATTCCCCAGTATCTCATTTGGTCCTCCATGCCAGGAGCAGGATTTCTGGGTGTATAGCCAGGAGTAACACTTGAATGTCAGTGGTGAGGCCCAAAAAGCCAAAAATAGACAAATAAACAAACAAGAAAGATGCTCAACATCATAAAATATGCTTAAATTTCTCTAAACTTGAACACATCTTTCTACTTTATAAATCTAAGGTTAGCAGTCATAATAGAATTTATAAATAGTCGGGGGCCCGGCGGTGGCGCTGGAGGTAAGGTGCCTACGCTAACCTAGGGCGGACCATGGTTCGATCCCCCGGTTCCCCATATGGTCCCCCGTGCCTGCCAGGACGACTTCTGAGCGAATAGCCAGGAGTAACCCCTGAGCGTCACTGGGTGTGGACCCCCCCCCAAAAAAAAGAATTTATAAATAGAGAAAAGAATAATGCTTTGGAAAAAAGTATTCCTAAGTCAAGTTCCAAAGTTGTACAGTTCCTTTCTGGAAGAAGACACTGAAATTCATAAATATACTGATATGAAAAGGTATCAACTGGGTTTTTTAATTCTAAAAAATATGACAAAAGATAGGTATTCATTGTACCTATCATCTATTTGTTTATTTATTTATTTATTTATTTTTCCATCTTTATTGTGGTCAAAATGAATTACAATTATTTCACAGAAATAATTTAGGTAGCTTTTCTGTTCTGGAGGCTCACTTTTGCCGGCATGGGGTGAGGGGAAGCCCCAGGCTTAAGGTTTTCTCTCTAGCTTAGGGGGTGCTGGGGGATCAAGGGATGCTCTCAGCCATCTCCAATCTCTTTTCTCCTGGACTACAGGACCATCCCTGTGTACCTGCCCAGGGGGTCAGAGAGGAGGGTGCCGGAGAGGAGTCTAAAGGGGACCCCAGTCATTCCCCACCCCCCACCTAGCACAAGAAGGGCAGTCTGGGGGTAGTCACTGGCACCTTTTTTTTCTCAGCAGGCTCCATTTTCAAAACTGCACATATAGTATATAGTTTAATAGGATTTCCTATGATTAATATATGGTGGTGGAACAAATATAAGAAATAAAACAATAACTCTGAGAGTGATGCTGAAAGACATGCCACCAAATTAAAAATTACAGAACTAAAATTCAGTTTAGTCTAAAATATGGTTTCCACTGATGAAAAAGAAATAATGCAGAAAGAATGAGTGTATGTGTGTGTGT
Source organism: Crocidura indochinensis (assembly GCA_004027635.1). NCBI lineage: Eukaryota > Metazoa > Chordata > Mammalia > Eulipotyphla > Soricidae > Crocidura > Crocidura indochinensis. Next base: position 48,519 of record PVKC010000039.1, read on the forward strand.
ATGTGTGGAGGGTATTATTGTATTATTGTTTTCTGTGCAAAAAATAAAAGGTTTCACATATTTTTATCATGCTATAATAACTTTACTAGGCATTTAACACATCAAACATGATCATCTGAAATAAAATACTATTAAAAAGATTGACTTCAATGTCTAAAAATAAATCCATAGCCAGACAACGAGCAATAATGCTTTGTCTACATCAGTGGTCCTCAAACTACGGCCCGTGGGCCACATACTGTATTTGTTCCCATTTTGTTTCTTCACTTCAAAATAAGATATTTGCAGTGTGCATAGGAATTTGTTCCTAGTTTTTGTTTTTACTATAGTCCGGCCTCCAATGATCTGAGGGACAGTGAACTGGCCCCCTGTTTAAAAAGTTTGAGGACCCCTGGTCTACACGGTTAGCAACAAAGATAATAATAAATCAATAAGCAATTCAGTGTATTTAACTAGAATATTACAAGAGATAAAATAAAAAGTAGTGAATTAGATGCTGGGGAGACCATTTTCAATAATCTCTGTGTAAAAATTTAAAAAATTATATGTTAAAATGATCAAACTATTGTTGACTAGTACTTGTTAATGAAGACTTAAGAGAAAGCAATTGAAAGAAAAATACAAATTTCTATAAAAATTAAAATAAAAATTTTTATTTATTTTTGTTTGGGGGCCAAACATAACAGTGCTCAGAACTTAATCCTGGCTTTGCAACAGGGATTACGTCTGGCAGGATTTGGTGGACCATAAAGGGTATTGAATTTGGGTTGGCCACAAGCAAGGCAATCACCCTGCCTACTATACTATCTCTTCGGCAATTCTAAAATTCTAATAATTCTGAATACAAACCCAAACTCTCTTTTGTAGATATTTTTAATAGAAGTATCTTAAAAATTCAGGTCCAGATGATAATAATCAGCATATAATATGTTTTCAGGAAAATATCAAATTTATTCTAAAAGACTGAAATGCTCTATAATATATAAACAATGTTCTTCCAGGATTCATGACTAAATAATGTAAAGCATACTCTTTTTACATAATACATACTTTAGTCAAGTTGACTTTTCAATTTATCCAAACAGAGTATCCCACCAAAATGTACTGTCCACATTAATGGAAATAAGTCATCACAGTTATTACCATAAAGAAAGATATACTAGCTGGAATGATGAAGAAAACCAAAAAATACAAGTTTTTTATCCTAGTAAAATATTAAGAACCTATAAAAACAGAAATAAAGGGTGAAATATAATTGTTCTACATAACCAAAACAAATTCTATTGTAATCTCTAATAAAAAACAGAAGCATTGGATACCTGTATAAGGAGTTGGAAAATCTCTACATGTTAAAATATGGAAAGATATAATAAACAAAGTAAAACAGGAGTACTAACCTTGCAGATGACTGAAAATAAAGTTAATGAGATTAAAGTATCAAAAATGCAAATGCTTTAGGGAAACTGTAGACTCTCACTATCAGTAGATTTTTGATACAGACATCCTTAATAGTACCAGAAACCTATAATGTAAAGAATTCTGTGAGATGCAATGCCTGATTTTATTATGTCTAAAATCAGATATCTTTTTATCAAATTCTACCAGGAATGGCTCTTTATCAAGCCAACCTGCAAACAATGTGATTAATAATAAAAAAAAAAGACTAATACAAGAATAAAACTGTTTAAAGGGAAAACAAGGTATGAATTATACCAATTATCCAAAGAAGTAGACAAATAAGAGGGCTACTGTGGATTCAGTAAAAGATAGCTGAGAAGTCAAAAGATTAAATTTGCCAGAGAGATAGATAATACAGTGTTAGGTGCTTGCCTTACAAACATCTGACATGGTTTCGTCCCTAGTACCCCATATGCTCACATGGAGTGATATCTAATCACAAAGTCAAGAATAAACCCTGAGCACAGCCAGGTATGGCCTAAAAACAAATCAAAACAGATTTAAAATTTAAATTTAAGCTAGTATAAACAAAAAGATAGTGAATCTCTCCTGTTTAATTTATTCTTTCAAATTTAGAAGACTGCCTAGTCAAACTTTTGAGACGTAACCAAAAAATTAATGGAAGACCACTTTAAATCTTTCAAAAGCAACAAATTTAAAGAAACTATACATATAAAATGTGAATTATTTATAGATTTGTTTCATCTTCTGTGTTTACAATTCACTGATTTGACTATGCAGAAAATTCATATTCGAATATTTAAATATAAATTTTCCCGGCTATTTTGCCTACACGAAGAAATGAAGCTTAGGCACCCGGAGAGATAGCATAGTGGTGTTTGCCTTGCAAGTAGCCGATCCAGGACCAAAGGTGGTTGGTTCGAATCCCGGTGTCCATATGGTCCCCTATGCCTGCCAGGAGCTATTTCTGAGCAGACAGCCAGGAGTAACCCCTGAGCACCGCCTGGTGTGGCCCAAAAACCAAAAAAAAAAAAAAAAAAAAAGAAAGAAAGAAATGAAGCTTATTGCTTACTTTATTATACAGCTTTAAATGCTACTGAAAAAAAAGAAACAAAAAACCAATATACTAAATGTTCCCTACATTGGTGAAATTTTAAATGCTACAAATACAAGTGTCCAGTGTCTTAGGTACTTTATTTTACTTTAAAATTTTTCTTTTTATGTTTAGATTCTCCTAATCAATTACATTTGAACATTTCTGGGTGAAGGAGGAGAATTGGGCCACACTAGTGATATTCACTTGATCTATGCTTAGGGATCACTCCTGGTAGTGCTCAGGGAACCATATGCTGTGTGAAGGATTGAAATGAGTCAGTCACATTAGGTACTGTTAGTCACATTAGTACTATACCTCCTGTGTTAACTCTAGTTCCTATATTTGAACATTTAAATGTATGAAAGCTTGTTCTACTTAGATTATAGATCTCAATAAAATTTTTTTTGGTTAAACTTCCTTACTTCTAATGCTAGACTTTACTACTTGGATGACCGTTATAAGTAGTCCATTTGCTCTACGAAATGTAGCAAAGCTATATAAATAGTAGAAATCTGAATGTGAAGGATTCTTACATCTTTAGGTTTGGTAACTAGATGTGTTAATAGAAATTTCTCTAGAAGATTAGGACTAATATTCATCATTTATAGGTGCGGTATAAAGTAGATGGCAGAAAGGTGAGGAAGAAAGGGAAGATCGCTAATATAAGGGACATTATTAAGCTAGTTATCATATATGTCAGCTGAAACTTCAGCTCAAAGAAGAAACTCCATAAAAATTTAAAATGGTAAGCTCTGAAAATGATTAAATATATATGTCTCAGAACTCCTGATTCAGGGTCAAGGAAGCTGAAACTTGTTAGTCATGCTTTAAGTTTTTGCTTCCAGGATACAAGACATGATTGGTTTATAGGCAAATAGATAATGATTTTAGAAATCAGAGAAACATAAAAAATAGTAAATTTCTCAGAGCATATGAACAAGTCATATGTGGGACTTACAAATAAGCAAGAAGCAACAATGGGCCAAAGGCAACACAGTGAAAGAACTGATCCACAACACTAAGTTAGAGGGGGGGATAGTAAGAGCAATGGGATCCTTGGGAGAGGGAGCTAGCTAGGTACACTGATGATAGTTATGGTGTCGGAATTATGTGACAAAAGAACTCAAAAGAAATAAAAAGACATTAAAAAGAAAAAAGAAAGGAAGAAACATAAAGAAAGAAAAGGAAGGGAGGAAGGAAGGAAAGAAGGGAAGGAGGAAAGAAAGGAAAAAACGGAAAAAAGTAGGGAAGGAAAGAAGGAAGGATATGAATAGCTGGAAAATACAAGAAAATAATGCAATCTGCTACAACCACTTTGGAGCTAAAAAAAAAAAAAATCAAGGTATGTAAAGTAAGCCAGAAGGAAAAAGACACTTATCTGTGAGATATAGGAAATGTAAGTAGTAATTGCGGGGGATACCGAGATCACTCTTATCACCCTTGGCCCCTAGCATAAGAACGATAGAGAAGGAAAAGAAACAAGGCAGGAAATAAGATGCGAAAGACAGTAATAGAGGAACATGGGTTGTAGCTTTGGTTATACTGGTGATATGTATGGGAGAATAGTATAGCTACACATACAAAGCACAGACTTAACACAGAAGGTGAGGTCTAAGTTGCAATCACTAAACTTTATAATGTACTTGTAAAGGTGGCAGGCAGGGGATGGGTGTGAGGGATGATGGAGTCTGGGAGCACTATGATGGGAGTCGACAAGGATGATGGCATTGGGTTTGAATGAAAAAGTCAACTATCAATAATGTAGTAAATCACGCCTTTTGGTATTCTTTATTAATAAATTTTCATTGTGTCACCATGAGAGAGTTACAAAGTTGCTCATTACTGAATTACAATCATACAATATTCCAAAACTCATCCCTTCACTAGTACACATTTTCTCTTTTATCTCTATCTCCTCTCTCTTTCTCACAAGCGTGTGCTACCCTATCTTCTTTTGTTGTTTTTGTTTTTTGGGGGCCACACCTACTGACACTCAGGGGTTACTCCTGACTATGAGGTCAGAAATCACTCCTGGCTAGGGGGAACATATGGGATGCCAGGGGATTGAACCATGGTCAGTCCTAGGCTATCGGTTCCAAAGCAGATGCCTTACCTCTAGTTCCACCACTCCAGCCCCTCCGCATCTATTTTTAATTCACTTTTCATTAAGCAAATACTCAAGATATTACAATAGGACTGCATATTTATAAGTATGGCCTTACTATACTTAACAATACCACTGATATGAACTACATTTGAATTACTTTAATTCTATTTAAATTAGAATTTAATTTAAAGTTATTAAAGAATTATGAATTCTTAAAGAGTTATTTTCTAAAAGGCAGTTTCTAAAGTTAGGTGATTTTTGAAAAGGTAGTATATGTACATTAAGAAAATTACCCTACCACTGATTCAAAGTTTTCCTACCCCTGGGGCTGCAGAGATAACACTGCAATAGGGCATTTGCCTTGCATGAAACATATCCATGAGGGAAGGTGGTTAGAATCCCGGCATTCCATATGGTCCCCCAGCCTGACAGGAGTGATTTCTGAGCTCAGAGCTAGGGGTAACCCGTGAGTGGCGTGGGGTATGATCCCAAAACAAAACAGAAAAGATTTACTAAACCTATCACTTTTATTTTTCTCCAAAACAACATATAACTAAAGTGATAAAAAAGCTCTCTGGTGGACTGGAGCTATAGCGCATTTGCCTTTCACACAGCTGATCCAGAACAGACCTTGGTTCCGTCCCTGGTATCCCATATAGGTCTCCCAAGCCAGGACCAATTTCTGAGAGCATAGCCAGGACTAACCCCTAAGTGTCACCGAGTGTGGCCCCAAAACCAAAATTGAGTGTTGGGCCAGCCCTTACAGACTTTTCACAACTATTGAACAAAGTTTTGGGTATTCTAGCTAGTGAATAAAGGCAGTGACTTCTTTTTCTTTAGATTTTTTTTTAAATCTTTATTTTCAGAGATCAACATTAAGGTTACAATTATAAAGAATATTTATTTGGGGGGCCGGAGAGATAGCATGGAGGTAAGGTGTTTGCTTTTCATGCAGAAGGTCTTCAGTGTGAATCCCAGCATCCCATATGGTCCCCAGTGCCTGCCAGGAGCAATTTCTGAGCATGGAGCCAGGAGTAACCCCTGAGCACTGCCAGGTGTGGCCCCAAAACCAAATACCAAAAACCAAAAAAAAAAAAAAGTTTATTTGCTACGCATACTTTCATAAGAATTTATAGAAATAATTCTCAGATATTACTCTACAAAGTAGCTGCAGAAATTTTTATGGATGGACATTTTAAAGTTCTGTGTAAGGTACACCTGGACTTGTGCAAGGACAATGATTTTGAGATTCATGGAAGTTCTAGGAAAGAAAGGTTTTAACTCTGAGGATTTGAGTAGACCCTATTAATGAACTATGGTTATCATTATCTATTTCTAATAGAATTGTCATTCTACTGCTTATAGTAAGAACTAGATTGCTAAAAACATTAATTACAGATGAAAGCTTTATATCATTATAATAAACAATAATTTGATTTAAATAACTTTTTTGTTTTGATTTGGGGACATACCAGGCAATGTTCCGAGATTACTACTGGTTCTGCACAAAAGAATTACTCATGGTGTGCTCGAATAATTATACGAGATGTTGGAGATCAAAGTTGAACTGAACACATGCAAGGCAATTCCTAAACCCATTGTATTACTGCTCTAGCCCAAGTAACGATAATTTGTAGAATGATTTAAACCACACTATGACTTAGAGTAACTATAATTCATAAAACAACTATACAATAAGTGTGATAGAGATATTTCGGTAATGTTTCAAGGGTCAGAATAAAACACATTTAAGAATGCAATGCCAGGGGCCCAGGAGATAGCATGGAGGTAACGCGTTTGCTTTTCATGCAAAAGGTCATGGGTTCGAATCCCGGTGCCCCATATGGTCCCCGTGCCTGCCAGGAGCAATTTCTGAGCATGGAGCCAGGAGTAACCCCTGAGCACTGCTGGGTGTGACCCAAAAACCAATAAAAAAAATGCAATGCCAGATTTTTTAATATGATGCAGTTTAGATTCCTATAATCAGACTGATCTGGACAGAAGCTGAGAAATATTTCTCATTCCTTTGCTAAGATTTACTGAGTGCTATCTTGTCTTTTAAATGAGCTGTAGGTTAATATTAATTCTTCCTTATAATTGTTTTTTGGTCAAAATTAATTTTTCACAATTAAACGAACTTTCCTAACTTCACTAAATGTGTCTCAATAGAAGCTAAGAGTCAGGTACTATGCAAGTGATAAACATACAAAAAGCATACTCTCAACAAGCTCATATTAAGATAATTTTAACAAGGCCAGAGAGATAGTACAGTGGTAGGGCATTTGCCTTACATACAGCCAATTCGAGACAGACTGTGGTTTGAGTACCGGCATCCCCTATAGTCCCATGTGCCTGCCAGGAGTAACCCCCTGAGTGCTGCTGGGTGTGACCCAAACACCAAACACCGAACACCAAAAAAAAAGAAAAAAAAAAAAAAGAATTTATGTGGTAGGTGATAGCACAGAAGGGAAAATGATTTGCTTTATTTGAATTTTTAGAGAAAAAAATCCTATAAAAGATAATACATGACATTAATTTTGAAGGACAAAATATAATTCATGATGTTGACAAAGGCCAAAGAGCATCCCAAGTATTACCAAACAGGAATGAAAAATTGAAATTTCTCGTTTGAAAGGTAACTACCCTGCAACGATAATGTATAACAATGGGCCAATGAGAACCAATGTTAAAGATTTAAAAAGATGAGAAAAAAAATCCTGCATTCCATAATTTGCAATTTGAATAACTGAAAAACAATAAGCAATTCATTGGGGGTTCTAAATCCTGGGAAATTCTTTAAATTCTGGGTTGTCTTTAGTTCTATTTGATAGGCCTTTATAAAAGTTTCCCCTCTAGAAAATCTTTCTTTTCATTTGAGAATCTAACTCCTACCAATCTATTAGTAACTAACAGAAAGATTCTGTTAAACCTTATAAATCAGAGCTACCCATCCATCATGTACTAGTAAAATTAAGCATACTTGCTTGCAAAAACACTAACTATACTGTCATTACTAACTGATATTCTCTCCAGTAACTATAAATTTTGTAATGTTAATCAAAATAGTTTAAGGACTACCAGGAGAGACTACACTCTCAAAACAAAACAACAACAAACAAATAAACAAAATGATATAAGGATAGTTGCAGACCAACTAGAAAATCAATAAGAAAAACCTGAACTAAGATAAAGTTGTGAGGATCAAAGAAAAAAAAAAGAAGAGTAATTTGAATTAAAATCAATAAAGCTTAGTTAAATTATTCAATGTCAGAGAAAGAAGAAAAGATGGCGGACCAAGAACCTTTCCAAATCTTTAAGTGATAAGACAGACATAACCAACACAATCATGAGATATCCTTCTGATCTCATACCCACTCTGCTACAACTTTCCCTTCAAACAAATCAGGTTTTATAACAGCTATTGTTCATGTTAAATATCAGAAAAAAGCTACTATTTACTTACTCTGGTACAACTTCCCAGAGAGCCACTTGGCTCACTCACCTGCTCATTATCCTCATTATCTTTGTTTAAGTGGCAATTGTGTGTGTGTGTGTGTGTGTGTGTGTGTGTGTGTGTGTGTGTGTGTGGTTTGTATGTATAGTGTGAGTGTGGGAGGAGGGGACTTCCAGTAATGCTTCAGAGGTATTGAGACTCCTGGCAGCAATTTGCAGCCAATACCCAGAGGATTGATTGTTGCTTGGGTCTAATAATGATCCTTAGGAATCACTCTGCAGGATTCTTGGGGCACACCCAGAAGTGCTCAAAGGCCACAGCTGATTGTATTTTGAGTCAGCTGTTTCTCAAAACAGAATACAGAAATTATATTATATTCAATTTTATTTAGCTTATTTTAAAAGTCAGAGACCCTTTCAAATTTCAAACTTTTAAATTGTACCTTCTTTATTGAACCCAACAGTTTTTCTAACCTACGAATATTTTTTTTTTTTGTTTTTTGTTTTTGTTTGTTATTGGGTCACACCCAGCAGTGCTCAGGGGTTACTCCTGGCTCTTTGCTCAGAAATCAACGCTGGCAGGCACAGGGAACCATATAGGATGCCGGGGTTCGAACCACTGTCCTTTTGCATGAAAGGCAAATGCCTTACCTTCATGCTACCTCGTCGGCCCCCAACCTATGAATATTAATTTATTCTTCTCTATATACTCTGTGCCTCCATTATTTTTTTAAGTGATCAAAAGGAAGTTTATTAACTTCTTTTATTTCTATCCATATTTTTTAATATCTTTTGTTTTTGGGACACACCCTGTGACGCTCATGGGTTTCTCCTGGCTATGCACTCAGAAATCACTCCTGGTTTGGGGGACCATATGGGATAATGGGGGATTGAACACCCTCCCATTATGCTATAGCTCCGGCACCTACTTCTATCCATTTTTGAAAATTTGAAATATGGTTGGAATATTATGGAATTTCAGGGTATAGAGAGAGATGTTTCTGCACATATAAAAGTGTGAATGTACAACCATACAACCAAGGTTAGAGTATTACCCATTCACCTAGAAACCCCTCTTCTTTTTTTTTTTTTTTTTTTTTTATTTTTTTTTTTTTTTTTTTTGGTTTTTGGGTCACACCCGGCAGTGCTCAGGGGTTACTCCTGGCTCCACGCTCAGAAATTGCTCCTGGCAGGCACGGGGGACCATATGGGGCACCGGGATTCGAACAGATGACCTTTGGCATGAAAGGCAAACACCTTACCTCCATGCTATCTCCCAGGCCCCTAGAAACCCCTCTTCTTATGCCTTCTACACTTCTCACTCTCTTTAGTCTGATAACAACTGTAGTTTTTATAGAGCCTCAGTTGATTTTGCCTTTTATGCTAGTTTGCTTTAATTATTCATGTAATGCGTGAAACTGCCTGATAATTAGCTTTCATTCTTATGTCAATAACATCCATATTCCTTTCACTTTCCATAAATCACATATCACAGCTTTATTCAGTCATCTATTGATGGAAATTTAACTTGACCCTATGCTTTGGCTATAATGAACAATGTTACTAGAAATATGGGAGTAAACACATTCTTTCAAATTAGTGCTTTCTGGGAGGAGCAGTACCACACCCTGTGGTGACCTGAGGTCATTTTCAAGCAGTATCAATGATTGAACCCATGTCAGCTGCTTAATGTAAGGAAAACATCCTAACTCCTATGCTTTCTCTTCAGCAAGCTCTCTAAAGCATTATTACATTCTTTGAATCATTGGAGGATGCCTAGGTAATGTAGAATATGCAATTTCATTTCTTTCTGTTGTTGTTGTTTTTGGGCCACACCTGGTCACCCACAGGGGTTACTCCTGGCTATGTTCTCAGAAATCGCTCCTGGCTAGGGGGATCATATGGGACACAGGGTTAGATGCCTTACCACTTTTGTCACTGCTCTGGCCCCTCATTTCATTTTGAAAAAATATAAATCTTCAGTTTTCACAGGCAGTATCATGAACATTCTCATTAAGTGTTTTAGTTGCTTTTTACTTTATAAACTTGCCAATACTTGTTAATTCTAATTTTTTTCACATAAACCATTCTCATATGAAGTAACAGACAGCTCATGGTTTTCTGATTTGCATTTTCATAATAATAAGTGACAATAACGTTTTCCCATGTACCTCTGTGACATCTGCAGAGATTTCTTGGAGAAGAGTCTATTTAAGTCTTTTCTTAGTATTGGACTTGGTTATAATCTTTTCAGTGCCTGAATTTATTGCAGTTCCTTAAATATTTTGTTTATTGGTACCTAGTAATAAGCTTGATAAATATATTTTTCAATTGTTGCGTTGCCTTTTAGTCTTCAAAATAGCTTCCTTGGCTGTGAACAGTTTTAATTTGATTGGACAGTGGGAAATGTATCTATAAAGTATGTCTACAATATATCAATGTACCTATAAAGTCAAAACCTGAGGTAATATCACAAAATAATCATCGTGTGTATTTTATGGCTTTGAACTAATATCCAAGTCATTGACCACTAAGCTACATTTTGTACTTGTCTATATTTTCTTTATCAGTGGTCTAGTTTTCCACTTATGCAATCTTGCTTCTTTTATCATAAATTTGAGGTCCACATAGATATATGTACATATATATGGTTTTATTTTTTGGCAAGTCAGTTCTATTTGTAAGCCTATTCTGTTCCAATAACATACTGCTTTAATTACATTTTATGTATAAATTGAAATTTTGCCAGTCTCGAAGACAATAGACATGCAGTCTTGTTCTCAATGTAAAAGTTTTCAATACTTCACAATTTAGTATACTGTTAAATGTGCATTTGTAGTATTGCAGCCTTTTTTTATGTTTAGGTATACATCTTCTGTTTTTATGTTGTTTAGGTATTCCAAATTTATTGACTACTTTTTTATCATAATGGATATTGAATTTTGTTCAATGATTTTTAAGGACCTAATGATAATGGCCTTATGAATTAATAATCGTCAATTTGTATATGCAAAACCATTTTTGCATTCTTGAGATACATCACAGCTATGTTGAATGATTTTCTTGATGTATTCCTAGATTTTACCTGCTAAGATTTTACTGAGGAGTTTGCATCTACATTCATCAGATATACATGGTCCATAGTTTGCTTACTTTCTTGCTTGTTTTCTATTTGTTTCTGTATGTCTGTGCACTGTCTTTGGTACTGTAAGTAGGAGATCAGTCTACTAAAATGTGTTCAGAACTGTTCCTCCAGTTTAAATTATTTAGCGGCGTTAAAGAAAGGGCATTATATCCATAATTCTTTTTTTCTCTGAAATGTTGGTGAGTCTATGTTTTTGTTTTATGGTTACCATGGTGATTGTATATAATGCATTTTTGACCAGATGGATTCTGTTCTCTTTTTTAAATGCTTTGTAGTTATTTAATATGACTGTTGTTTGTAGTGCTGCTACTGAATTTTATGTATTGCCTTGTTCAAGGTTTTGTAGTCTCTAGTTTATTTATTCTAAAAAAACTTTTTAACTTTTCTTCTAAAGAATGTGATGTTAGTAAATTTTATTAGCTTTTGTTTCCCCAGAATATTTCCTGGTAAATGCATAGAATAAGATACGCTTGGTAATTTTTGTTTTTGTCTTGTAAATATGATATTCTATTCTCTTTCAGTCTATATAATTTCCATGAAAACTTTTCACTAAAGGTTCTTTTTATTTTGGAGCCAACACCAAGTTGTGCTAAGGGTTTACTCCTGGCTCTTTGCTCTGTAATCACCCTTGGCAGGGCTCAAGAGCCATATACAGTGCACGGTATCAAACCTGTGCCCATTATATAAAGGTATGCACTTTAAGGGTTTACTATTTCTCTAGCTGATTAAAGTTTCTTATAGGTCATTTTGTACACTATGTTTTCTTTTTATCACTTAGATAAATTACAAATATAACACTGTGTAATAGATTTAGATTCAGAAAATTGGATGTTCATTAAGTTTCTTGGACATTAACTGCTACTGTTACTTAGGTTTGGAAGTTATAACCTATCATTTCTTTCAATATAAATCAATAATTTTAGAAAGTTATTCACTTTCTAAAATCCTCATACCCTAACATTTACCTTTTAATGGAGATTGATATTTCTTTAAAAAAATAAACACTTTATTGATTTCTGGGTCACACCCAGAGATGCTCAGGGGTTACTCCTGACTCTGTACTCAGAAATTGCCCCTGCCAGGCTGGGGGACCATATGGGATACTTGAAATTGAACTGGGTCCTTCCCGGGTAGGCCACATACAAGGCAAATGCCCCACCATTGCCAGGAGAATGATATTTCTTTTTATTTAATTAATAATTTTTATTTTGACTAACGTGGATTACAAATCATTTACAGTAGTATTTTAGGTACATCGTAACATTGAATCAGGGGCATTCCCACCAACAATGTTGATATTTCTACTGTTTTTCTTAAATATTCCTAAACAGTTTCAACTCTTCCATTTAAGTCATTTGTGAATTTACAAATTCAATTTTTTCTGATTGTCTTCCTATAATGTTTTCTATATGAGATTGAATTTCATTCCATACGCCTTTTATTCCAGTATCTCTAGTTGGAATTCTTTAGAATATTCCACCTCTTTAATGAAGCACACTTCTTACTCTTGTAGCTCTTTCTGACAAATTAGGCTATTCAAGTGAAATTCTCTAAACTTGTTTTATTTTGCTGATTCACCTCAATTCATGGTACAATTTCCAATTCTGTTTCTTTAAGCTTTCTCTTTGGAGGCGTTTTCATTGAGAAATTAAATCTCATTTTTACAGTGGTTGCCTGCAGAATTCTTCTGCTTATGGATCCGATTTAGCTTCTTTATTTCTATTGCTAAGATAAGAACAGGACTGCGTATTTCTGTGTGTATACAATAGTAATTTCATAAACTGAAAACTGCAATTGATAGTTCCATGTTCAGCTTTTTAATTTTCCCATATATCAGTTTCTTCTTTTATATCCAATGTATCAGTTTTTTCCTGTGTAGAAATAGACTGTATACTCTATGGTTTTGTTGTCCCTAAAACGGTTTAAGTATGCTAATACTAAAAACTGCTGATGTAAAATGATATTTGAAGATTTTTTTTCATGTATCAGTCTACCTCCATCCCTTTGATTAAATGCCAAAATCAGCCACCACTAGATATGTGTGCACATGTTTCAGGTAAACCAATCTATAACCAATGAAATTTTCTTTTTGGTGGTGTATAGTTGATTCTAGTTATACTGTAGCAAGGATCTTTGATCACCAGTTTCTTTTATCATTTCTCTGAAAGTTCTCTTGTCTTTTTTTGCATTTTAAAAATATAGCTAGTAGGGCCAGAGAGATAGTACAACAGATAGAAGACTTGCCTTGCACATGATTGATGTGTAAGATTCAAACCCCATCAACCCAAATGGATCCTCCAGGAGTGATCCATGATTAGAAGCTCTAAGCACTGCTGGGTATAGCCAAAAAAATGAAGTTAAAAACTAAAATTAAAGGGGCCGGAGTGTTGGTGCAAGCAGTAATGTGTCTGCCTTGCCCACACTAGCCTAGGATGGACCCAGGTTTGATCCTGGGCGTCCCATATGGTCTCCCATTTGGAGTGATTTCTGAGCGCATTAGCCATAAGAAACCTGAGTGTCACCGGTGTGGCCCAAAAACAGAAACAACAACAACAACAACAAATTAAGATAAAATTAAAGCTAATTTAATTAGCATTCTCCTTTAGATTTCATTATTTTGTTTGTCATTAATTTTGATTATGTTGGGGGGGGGGTTCCATAATAGAAAATACTAGAGTGAACTGTTGGATAGTAACTCATTTTCAAAAAGCACCAAAATGAAGGGTTGATATATCTTATTCAGTGGTAGGTTTTGTTGAGATTAACTAATTTAGTTAATAAAAAAAGATAGCCCATCTATCGGAATATACAGAGTATCAGAATGAAAAAATATTTCCAGTAGGGCAGAGGTTCCCAAACTTATTTTGTCTAAGCCCCTTTCCATGCACAAAAAGTTGATTCTTTGTTTGAAGTGTGTTTTGTTTTGTTTGAGTAATGAGATTCTCATGCTCCTCCACCCCACCCCCCCCAGAAATGACCTTGACTGAACATATGAAACGATTCCTTCAGGATCTTGGGTATAGGTGTACGGTAATACCCACTCTACATTCTAGAGATAGTTATGAGGCCTCAAACAATAAATTTTCCTTATTCTGTTTTTATGCACAATTGCAAGTCAACTTTGAGTAGGCCTTATCTACAGCAATCTTAGAATATTTTATAAACTCAACGACTTAATCTTACATAGTATTTTTTGGGGGGGGCATACCCAATGATGTTCAAGGGTTAATCCTGGCTATGTGATCACAAATCACCCCTGGCTTGGGGGACCATATGAAAAGCTGAAGAATTGTACTGCGGACCATCCTAGCTAGATAAGCAAGTGCAAGGTAAATGCACGTGCGCCACACCTCCAGTTCCATACATAATTATTTTAATAACTATTTCTGGTTACAATTTTAATTTGTCAATTCAAATTCTTTAGTCAAAACAATGTTCAAGCCTCTGAAGACATGCTTTTTATATATAGTCTTCTTAACTCAAATACTTTAGAAAGAGTTTGGATAATTAGCATCCTAAAATTCAACTTTAAGATAAGAGATTTAGCTAAAGAACTATCAAAGATTTTGAACCAGTCTTATGGCATGTAAATTATCTTGTGACTGAAAATCAGTCTAATTTCTTTAGAAATTATCTAGTCTAAAATAAAGATTTTAGAAAAATATTATGTGGGCTGGAGAATATGATAAGCCATCTATCATTATAGAATGCCAAAATATAAATATACTTTTAAAAAATGAACAAATGTATAAAAATTATTTATAATGGGGCCCGGGAGATAGCATGGATGTAAGGCATTTGCCTTTCATGCAAAAGGTCATCGGTTCGAATCCCGGTGCCCCATATGGTCCCCCGTGCCTGCCAGGAGCAATTTCTGAGCATGGAGCCAGGAGTAACCCCTGAGCGCTGCCGGGTGTGACCTAAAAACCAAAAAAAAAAAAAAAATTATTTATAATGAATATTCTTGTGTTTATCACTAAAATATGATAAAATCTACAATTGTGCTATAAGGGGATAGTTCAAAATGTAAAAATAGTTTTAACATGCACCGTTAAAAAACTTTTATTTTTCATTTTTCAGACACAGACATCACAGCTCCAGGGCTACTCCCAGCTTGGTAATAGAGTTCACTTCTCACAAGGTTCAGAGTATCATGAGGTGCTAGAATAGAGCCTACGGTTTCTTCATGTAATCATGTAAATCATGTGCTCCATGATTTAGAGCTATCTCTCTAAATATATTTCAAATGATATATTAATGAAGATATAAAGTTTGAATTTGGCTTTTAAAATGAAACAGCTGAACATCAAAAATTCCATTCTCCTTCTATTCCTCTTTTCCTCCTTCCCTTCCTCCTTCCCTCTTTCCTTCCCTTCATTCCGAGTAAAAAAAAATTCCATTCTGTAATATGTATACGCCTAGAAAAGTTAAGTATTTGTATAGACTTCTACCTCAACCTGAAACTCAAATTATTTACTAGTTATTTCAAGGTAAGAAAAATTTGAAATTTCAAACTCCAGTGATTAAGCATTTCTTTCGAAGATAATTTATTTCTTGGTGTTTATTAGAGAGAAAATTTGGAAATCTAAATTCGGTATTCTCTATCTGGACATTCACCTTAATTTATTCACCTTCACATTCACTTCATTTGAATGAACCCTAACACAAAGCCATGATTAATCAAAGGGGGAAAATGAACCCGCAGAGATCAGAAAACAAACAGAATTCTGACATTTGCAAGGCTCCTAAAACAGAATTGCAAAGGTGAAAAAGATTAATCACAGCACTAGAGTTGATCAGCTTTAAGATATAAATGATCCACTGTAAAATCTCCTAGAATACTAAACCTAATTTTGGAGGAGGTTGCTAAGCAGTGGACAGTGCTTATCACTGGCCTTCCAGTGATAGTCAGCTGGGTGACTGATTCACTGAAAGGGCCCAATGTAGAAGCAAACAACAAAAATAAAAAAAAATTATATATATATATATATATATATATATATATATGAGAGAGAGAGAGAGAGAGAAAAGCAATGAGAGGAAAATCTTTAAGGAAAACAGTGTTGGAAAGTAAATATGAAAGAAATTTCAGGTAGGAAGGTAACAATCACCAGGAGAATAAAATGGAAGCAAGAAACAAAGAAATAACAAAAGTAAAGTACTCTAAAGGAAGATTGAGATTGCGAATTGAACCACTTTCTAGGTAGAGTAATAAAAGAAGGCAGTAAAACATATTTGCTCACATCCAAATAGTATAATACTAAGAGAAAAAAAGAACTTATTTATAAAACAAAAAGAACTGGATTGATCCTTTACCCTTTTATTTGCAATATATATGCTAGAAGATATGGGGACAGGGGAAAATACTGCTGATTATTCAAAGCCTAATCAAGTTATATTGCACATTAGAGAGAAGAAAATACTGTGGATATTCAAAAGGAAAGAGAGGTCAATCCTTCACGCCATTTGAAGAAAAACAAAACACGTGAATTAGAATAGGACTCTCAAGACAAAAGATAATGAACAGAAAACAGATTTGCAATATATAGATATAAGTGTAGACTAAATGATAATGACTGTCTGGGTAGGAGTTTGTACATATTACTGTAAAGTAAGAATTCTGAAAATAAAGACATATGGCAAGGGAAAAATTAATAAATCTGGTAACAAAGTATTGACCTGTCAGCAAAATTGAGTTGGAAGAGAGTAAAGTAAAAAAACACCCTGAAGGTATATTTGAGCAAGGAAAATAAATAGAGAACTAAAACAGTCTCAACAGACAGTTAGAGGGAATAGAGTATAGTGGTGGAGGGTTTATAGAGTATAGAGGTGGAGGCTTCTGGCTTTCTTGTAACTTATAAAGAAATATATGTGAGGTAATGATCAAATTAAAAATAATAGGTTTTTTGGAATATAAAAGGGGTCACAAAGGGAAACAATGCATTAAATAATAATACCAAAATATAAATATATATATGTTATCTGATACAGAAACATTTGGTACCTATAACTGTAGCTAAACAAGATAATATAAAAGTTGGGAATTGTAAGTAGTCAGCTGAATTAAATATATTTTAAAAATTGGGAGAGATACATCCTACTCAATAAAAGATATTCTTTTTTTTTTCAAGCAAAAATGGGAAACAAATACCCCTTCTGAAAACAATTCATAGATTTATTTTCATAAATTTGTTTTTTTTGCTTTCTTTTTTTTAATTTAAACATTTTTATTACAAATATGATTGTGTTAAGGTTTCAGTCATGTAAAGAACACCCCCTTCACCAGTGCAACTCCCACCACCAATTCCCAAATCTCCTTCCCTCCAACCCACCCCCACCTGTACTCCTGACAGGCTTTCCAGTTCCCTCATTCATTCACATTATTAGGGTAGTTCTCTGTGTAGTTATTTCTATAACTGCACTCACCACTCTTTGTGGTGAGCTTCATGAGGTGAGCTGGAGGTTCCAGCCCTCCTCTTATTGTCTCTGAGGATTGTTGCAAAAATGACTTCTATTTTTCTTAAAACCCATAGATGAGTGAGACTATTCTGTGTGTGTCTCTCTCCCTCTGACTCATTTCACTCAGCAAAATAAAAGATATTCTTAAAGAAAATTTTAGTGGAATATATATATAAAGTATGCATATTAAAATTTTAAGTACTATTTAATGTTTAATATTATTTAATATAATGTTAATACAACTATTTAAATTCTTTATATTATAATATTGTAACATTGTTTAATTAATTAATATCAATATTAATATAATATTATGTTAATAATATTATTTAGTATTGAATATTAAATACATGTATTTAATATATATTAAATGAAGGGGCCCGGGAGATAGCATGGAGGTGAGGCGTTTGCCTTTCATGCAAAAGGTCATCGGTTCGAATCCCGGCGCCCCATATGGTCCCCTGTGCCTGCCAGGAGCAATTTCTGAGCATGGAGCCAGGAGTAACCCCTGAGCACTGCCGGGTGTGACCCCCCAAAAAATTAAAAAAAATATATATATATTAAATGAATAGCACTTTAACTCTCATTAGACCTTGCTCCACAATATAATTTCTGAATCAAATGTGAGTTTTGGAACATTAAATATTTTTATTCTAAAGATTTTGAAATAGGGGTCAGAGTGGTGGCATGGAGCAGTAAGGTGTCTGCCTTGCTGGCGCAAGCCTAGGATGGATAGCAGTTCGATTCCCGGTGTCCCATTGGGTCCCCCAAGCCAGGAGCGATTTCTGAGTGCATAGCCAGGAGTAACCCCTGAGCTTCACCGGATGTGACCCAAAACAAACAAACAAAAATAATAAAAGTGTTTAATTTCCTTTTTCTACAAATAATATGGTTTTAAACATAATATTATTTTATATATCTGACAACGAAAAATGACAAGAAAATAAAACCAAAGAGATAATTCAGAGATAGAATGCTTATCCAAATATAAATAAAAACTCAGGACATATCCTTACCTCAATCATCTATTGTGAATAGACATCTTCTGTGAACTGATTAAATTATAAACACCTTAGTTTTCTTAAGCTAAACTGCAATACCAAATCTCTTGAATTACTAGAAAAGAAATATATTCTACCTTGAATGAGATTTAATTGTCAAGAAAGACATATAAATATATATCAACCTTTAAAATACGAAGAAGCAGAAATTAAATAACTGAAGTTCAGTAGAAGCTAGGGTAAACTCTGGTTTCCTATATAAATAAATTATATTGCCATTTATACTATATATTTTTTAATTGTAACAATGGTACAAATTATGATATTGCCATTTGCTAGTTTAAAAACATATCACTATCAACAATTCAGTTTCTATAGGTAATAAGAATGCTAATATTTAAAATAAAGCTACAATGCTAAGTTACCCTTTAGATAAGATTTCACTGTTTCATATAGCTATTTAAATGAATAAATATTCTTCGGAATAAAGCTAGGGAGCTAACACAGCTGGGAAGGTGTTTGTCTTTTACACAGCAAACCCAGGTATGATCTCCAGCACTGCTATATGGTCCCCCAAGTTCTCCTAGATTCTAGAGTCTCAAACTCAATTTACCTGCAGGCCGCAGGAGGCAAAGTTGGGGTGATCCTTGAGTGCAAAGTCAGTAGTAAACCTTGAACATTGGGGGTGTGACCCAAACAACTAAAAGAAAACAAAACCAAAAAGATTCCTCTAGGGTAGGGCCAAAAATGTTGTATGGAGGGCCACAAAAGGCCCGCGAGCCGCGAGTTTGAGACCCCTGTAAGAGGAAGCCATGAAAACAGCCATGTATGGTGCCAAACCCCAAATAAATATTTTTATGCACTATGCATATATGCCTATATAAAGTACATAATAGCCTTAGATAATGGCTAAAAAGAAATATTAGATACTAATATTTTACAAATAAAAATACTTTGAAAAATTATATATAACAAGGTGATAATTAAAAATTTTGCCAATGAATACTAAGCTCAACAACATAACCAAGATGGAGAGTTTGTATATACCTAAAATCTCACTTTCCTTCCTTCATAACTCAAAGATTTGTTTGGAAACTGTCTCGAGCTTGGTAACCCTCCATGTACGACTTTTATAAGCAAAAGCATTTAGCTATTTTTGAATTATGCAAGATGGGATAAGATGTGTAAGTATTCCTTTTTAAGTAACATGCTCTGATCATCACTTTTTTTCAATCTTAAAAATAAAAGCAGTTCATTATTACATTTTAGAATTGCCATATGGATTTAATTAACTAAAAATCCATTCTACTGAAAACCTGAAAAAATTTTGTTTATAGTAGGAGGCTAAAGCAACAAAAGATAACTCATTCATTTTCTATTATAAATTATTTTCATTCTAGTTTCTAAAAGGTACAACATGCCCCTTTGGTCTCTAGGGAAAAAAATGATTCTAAAATACTAGCACAATACCTATGCAATTATTTATGTGAATCTTTAATGTTAGTTTTGACTACTAAGCACTTTAAATGTACCATGCATTGTATTTAGTGGATTATTTTATTTAATTTCCATGACATATCTATGCAACAGGCAAAAGTATTCTCATTTTATTAATGAAAACAAAGTTGGAGAACTTGCAGGGAGAGATTCTGAGCTCATTTAACTTTGACTTTCCACTGAAATATAAAAATTATTTATCAAAATCATTTTCTATAGTTGATTAAGCTATTTGTCATCAGTAAATATGAAATATAAATGAACATGTATATATCTTTTAGATGAAGAGGTCATTATGCTAAAAAATGGCAAAAACATGCCACATATCTAGAACCAGGATTAGAAAATAAATCCAACTAGTATTGCTGTGGAATAATGCAGCAGGTAGGGGAAAAATGCAGTACTAGGGACTTCACTCAATGCCTCCCACTTAGAAGACACTGAAAAATATTTTTCTAGTTAGTTAAAACAGCACAAAAGTCATCATTTAAATATTCATGGCTAGGGTCAGAAAAATAGGATAGTGGGTAAGGTTTTTGCCTTTCATGTGACATACTGGGATTCAATTCCCAGCAATCCATTTGGTTCCTGAGTACTACAAGTATAAATTCCTGAGTTCAGAGACACAAATAAGTCCTAAATAATGCCAAGTATAGCCCTTTCCCCCAAATTTAAGGGTAGTTTTTAAAAATATACATGATATATCTTACTAATGTCTTAAGTCTTAATAATAATATCTTAATAAGCCTATTAAAACAATGTGACATTTCTTTAGAAAGCAAATCATTTTTCAGAAAGTTCTATTTCCTTCATTAACAAATCAAGTGAGAGTATTATGTAGTGGTGACCTGAGCTGTGAATAAGTTTAGTATTATTTATCCTTGTTGTAATAGTATTAGTTGATTGTGCTTTTTTATTTCTTGAGTCTCTTCTACTTATCAGTATCTTTTCTATCATTTTTCTAAATCTTTTATATTCTTTTTGTTCTGTACCCTTCCTTTTCTTTCCTTTTTTTTCCCTATAAGCAAGGGGAGTAGGCACATCTGGTAATTTTCAAGGGTTAGTCCTGACTGGACACTTAGAAATAACTCTCAGCAGGATTGGGGAATGTACTGCATGCTGGGGAATTGAATCTGGGTCAGCTCTGTGTAAAGCAAGTGTCCTAATCATCATGTATCTCTCTAGGTCTCTACCTTTTCTTTTCGAATATCTCATACTTGGTCAGAGGTAAACATGTCTACCCTTACTGGTATGCCTATTAACATATCTAAATAAATCAGGAACAAAGCTAAACAAATAAAGAAAAAAAACAACAATAAAAACCCATTTAATTAAATGTTGGGAAGTAAAAAACTAGCCAGTCCATCAATCACCCTATCATCCTTTTCCTTTCTATCTATTCATTCAACAAACACTGTATAGTCACTTCAGGTGGAAGCTACCATACTAGATAAAATTTGATTTTATGTTATGAATACTATGACAATGAGTAATATATTTTTTCTCTAAAATATTAACAGTTCATCGCTTCTCGGCCTTTTGGCTAAGATCAAGTGTAAAATACTAACAGTTCAATAATATAGGAAGTACCTTGTACAGTGCAATAGTAGCTACCTAAAATGATATCTATAGAGACTTCAATGAAGTCACATTAACTCTTAAGTATAAAAAAGACAACATAGTTTTCTATGTTTTCTAAGGAAAGAAAGATTTGTGATAATGTAAAAGGTCATGAGAAGCTTACAAGCCCAAAACAGAATATGCATGAACACAGAAGAACAAAATACAGATAATGGCAGCTATATAAACAAGAGCAGCAGAAGAAATAAAAGGAATGTAATACTCATAATCTATAGATTATAAGTATTATAAGTAAGTTAGAAGCCACTTGCATTCTTCAATTAGATTACTGGGTTACAAAGTCACACATACTCCTGGATTTTAGATCTCAAATACTATCTGGAGTATGCCATTAAAACATCCAACTTTGGCGCAGTGGTGGAGTATTTGGCATGCACGCAACTGATCCAGGACAGACCTCAGTTTGATCCCCAGTGTCCCATATTGTACCCCCAAGCCAGGATCGATTTCTGAGCTTATAGTCCAGAGTAACCCCTGAGCATCACTGGATGTGGCCCAAAGCGGGAAAAAATTCTACTTGTATCTATACTGGTAGCTCAGGATCAGTATTTAAAAAATATAACACAGGGAGATTGTGTAAAATCTTCATTAATTTATATCTAAATAAGAAAAGATCTTTACATAAAATTGAAAAAGAGAATATCGCAGTTCAGGTATAAGCTGTGTATGAGTCAGAGTACAGTGTTTCTCAGCATTATTCAGTTGTGAAATAGATCATCCAGACAACTAATTTATACAATGTAGATCCTTTATTCTAAATCTACTGAAGTAAAAAATTGGGAAATTAAAATTAAGAATCTTCATTTTTAAGAAATGTGCTTCTAACAATCCAAAAGTCTTTTTTTATCATTATAGTTGTAACTAGAAACTATTGTAGATATAAAGTGCTCTTACAACTAAGTTAAAAGATTTCCTATCTTATGAACATAAAAATGTCATTCTTATGTTATTGTTAAAGGTTTATATAATACTCATTACAAGTCATAGAGTGTTATCAAGATATTATTGACTAAGAAGTAAGAGATAGTTCTTGAACTCAAGAAACTCAATATAATGTTTCTAAAGATGGTAAAAAAAAACTTTTCCATATAATAAGCTCTAATTTATCTTTTAGGTCATGAACAGGTGAACTTGAAGTTAGTCAATAATACAAGATTACTATAGTCTTCAAAATCAGCAAAAAATAAGTCTCTTAGAATGAACTCTACGTTTTATGACAAAAAAATTTTATACATCTCTTATTGTAAGGAAATATCAAAGAAGAGATGTTAAAGATGAATAAAATTTTCAGGGAAAGGAAACTTCCCTTGTGAGCTCAAACTATTTTGACTCTATAATATATTACATATTAGCTTGTCTCCCCGGAAGAATCATTACTATCATTAAGGAATAGAGTTCTTGCTGCTATTTACCCTAAAGCATTCCACATGAGAAAAAACTGTAGAGAAAAATCAAGTCTATGATTTGTCAAGTGTACATGTGGACTTGTAGGTAGCACGCATATTCAACACACTCCTTTTTTATATTGTACAGTATATTAATACATATGCCAGTCTCTCTAGCTCAGGAGTCAATAGCACTTTTTTATTTTCTTTTTGGCCCACAACCAGTGACGGTCAGGGATTACTCCTGGCTATGCACTCAGAAATCGCTCCTGGCTTGGGGGACCCCTATGCGACGCTGGGGGGATCCTAGGCTAGTGCAGGCAAGGCAGACACCTTATCCCTTGTGCCACATCGCACTGGTTCCTTGCACCTCTTATCTTTATACTTCATCTTGTCCTTTACTTTACATTAAGCATATGTGCGCTGTGTATTTGTAACTATATATAGGAGTTATTCTCAGCAGTTCTTGTTTTGTTTTGTTTTTTTGTTTTTTTTTTTTTTTGGTTTTTTGGGCCACACCCAGTGACGCTCAGGGGTTACTCCTGGCTATGCGCTCAGAAGTCGCTCCTGGCAGTCACGGGGGACCATATGGGAACCGGGGGATCGAACCGTGGTCCGTCCAAGGATAGCGCGGTAAGGCAGGCACCTTACCTGCAGCGCCACCGCCCGGCCCATTCTCAGCAGTTCTTAAGGCCATAATGCCAACATTTAGTGTTACTATTAAGGCTATATAATACTGAAATGAAATTCATCCTTGCATATATTATATATATGCTAAGTGTACACTCTACTAATTAAGCCATTCTCCAGTCAAATGTGAATCACACACAAATATGTATCATATAATTCTGTTAGTTGTACAATGAAGTAAAGAAAATTAGTGTTCAATTCAATGTTTTTTTAACATATTCACAATTATCTACAACTACTACCATAGTCCATTTTTAAAAATATATCCTTTGGGGCCAGAGAGATAGCACACTGTAAGGGATTTGCCTTGCATGCAGCCAACCCAGGACAAATCTGGGTTCCATTCCTGGCATCCCATATTGTACACTGAGCTTGCCAAGAGCAATTTCTAAGTGTAGAGTCAGGAGTAATCCCTGAGCGCCTCTGGGTGAGGCCCAAAAGCCAAAATAAATAAATAAATACAAAAATAAATAAAATAACAATAATGTTTTCTTTTTTTTTTCTTTTTTTTTTTTTTTTTTTTTTTTTGGTTTTTGGGTCACACCCGGCAGTGCTCATGGGTTACTCCTGGCTCCATGCTCAGAAATTGCTCCTGGCAGGCACGGGGGACCATATGGGGCACCGGGATTCGAACCGATGATCTTTTGCATGAAAGGCAAACGCCTTACCTCCATGCTATCTCCTGGGCCCACAATAATGTTTTCTTACAACTACCGTCACACACAATTTCTTATTGATGAAAATGGAACACATAGTTGACATAACTGATCATAATACAATTGTTTCAGAAAGAACAAAAGCAACATGATTAAAAAAATATAAAATTGAAAGAAAAACTAAAGAAATGGGAGAGAAAGGAAAGAAAATGTCCGGTGGCAAGTATATTTTTGAAAATTATTGAATGGCCAATGAATTCATTACAGAACTAGCAGAAAGGATTTTTTTAAAGAATGAGAGCTTAAAAACATACAATAAAAATGGTGTGGTTGGCAAAATGTGTTGTTTGCATAGATCCAACAATATATGAAGGAAATGGAAGAGAAAAGCCGTGGCCTAAATACAAGGAGACGTTTTCCCTGAAATTTTCTAGGACAAGACCGACTCAGGGCTCCAGGCATACTAGGCTGTCCAACCCCTGGTTCATTCTTTGTGGTCCTGGTAAATTTTTTCCCAGATTCACTGTTGTTGGTGTCAGGTTTCTGTAGTTAAAGATTCTGGTTTCTGTGCATATTCTTCATCAAAGTCAGGATGATGTTGAGGGTCCTCTAGTTTCATCCCACAGTTAAAGGGCTATGCGGAGAGCCCTGCCCTCTAAGCATATTGTTGCTGTTACTAAGTTGTCTGGTTGTTAAGAGAAGCCTCTTTGGAGTAAGTCCATGCCAGGGCAACAGTGGGATCTTCTTTGTTAGAGGTTTGCTTCCTGGTAATGTTATAGAAAATTGTGGATGTTTCTGTAGATGCTCTCCATGGTTCAGGGGCGTATGGCCTGTTCCTATGAGGTCTGAGCCAAGTCTTTATGACCATGTTCAGGATGTAAGGCCCCCACTGCATTACAAAATTAGTGTTCCTATCTCTATTAGATAAGAGCTTGTTTGCATATGTAATATTTTACCATATTAATGTGCCAATGCAAAAGGGGGGCAATGCCACAAGATATTATTGGTGCACGTGAGGTGTAGGGAACAAGTCCAGCAAACCCAGTAACTTGGCTCTAATATGAACTCTAGAGAGGCTCTTCTGACAGAGTTCCCTATTGAGCAGAACAAAGAAACAAACAAACAAATAAACCAAAACAATGGGTCAAATTGCCACTGTAAAAGAGAATATTCAATAAGAGTTGTAGCTGTTAGGAATACACTTAAGATATTCAAGGGAATATCAAGTGTCCCCCTTTTATCTCTTTGGAAATAGTAGAGGTAGTATTAAGTCTAGGACATGACTTTGGTCTGTGAGTTGGCATTCTGAAGTCTTCAAAACTGCTACCAGCCAGTCCCATATCAGAAAATGTCTTTTTGGCTAAGCTTAGGGGAAGATGTGGACTCCGGCTGCACCCCATGGCCTTCCCTCTCCTTCTTCCCAGACCCCAGGGCTATCCTGGCTACCTTCCCAGGGTATCAGTGAGGTGGGTGCTGGGGAGGAGTTTAAAGGGGACCCCAGGTCTCCTCCAGGACCCACACTGCACCAGATGGGTGGAGTGGGGGAGGGGACTGGTGAACTTCCAGCTTGTAGCACAACACATCTTTTAAAATATTTTCCTATTTCAAAATAAATCCCTGGGGCCGGAGAGATAGCATGGAGGTAAGGTGTTTGCCTCACATGCAGAGGACGGTGGTTTGAATCCTGGCATCCCATATGGTCCCCTGAGTCTGCCAGGAGTAATTTCTGAGTGTAGAGCAGACAGGGTAACCCCTGAGCACTGCCGGGTATGACCCAAAAAACCAAATAACAAACAAACAAATATAATTTAAATCTTTGAAATATAATTTTCCTATTACTCCCAATTCCCCACACCTCTAGTCTTGAACAATCATTCATCTATATTCCTAATTGGTTTTTCAGTATGGATTTATGTTATTTTTATGGAGTTAACAAGGTTATTAACATTAACTATTTAACTATTAACATTACTGTTTTAGGCAGACCATGACACTCCTTAGGACTACTAAAGTGACACCATCTTTCCTTAATTAAGCCTCTTCACCACTGTCCCATCCCATCTAGATTAGTCCACATCCCTTCCACTTACCAGATACACTTCTGTAAGCAGGACAGAGTTTTTTCACTAGGTACTGTCCATGGCCTTAACTTAGCTTTCAAGAGATGAATTTGATATTTGTCATAGAACTTACTCATGTGCTTTGTGATGCCATCAGGTTACATCTAAGTTATAGTAAAATTAAAAAGTTCATTTTTTATTCCTTAGAGTTGATCACTGTATTCAAATATAACAAATTCTATGTCAATTATGTGATGTATTTTCTTTAAATAAAAATAATTCAAAAAATATAATAAATTCTTTAGCAACTCATTTGTTGGACAATGAGTTTTTTTTCATATCTTGGCTACTGTAAATAGTAATGAACCTGTAATGAACATAGATGTACAGATACCATTTTTAAAGTAATGTTTTTATTTTGAGGACAGATGTCAAGGAGTAGAAACACTGAGTCAAATGGAAGCCATATTTTCAATTTTCTCTCTCTCTCTCTCTCTACCTCTCTCTCTCTCTCTCTCTCTCTCCCTCCTTCTCGTCGCCCCTTTTTTATGAAGCATTTGGCCATACCAGGATTTACTCTTGGCCATGTTCAGTGGTCACTCCTGGAGGTATTTGGGCACCATATTCAATGCTGGCTATCAAACTGGGAAAGGGCCCTAAACTTTATACAATTCCTAAAGGCATAGTCATGATATTTTAATTTAAATACTTTCAAATAGATATTTCAAAAAGTTGTGAAAATTTTCCTATAAGCTTCTTTCTAGATTTTATGGGGTAACAAATATTCTTGTCACAGTAAGCATAATAAAG
This sequence comes from Crocidura indochinensis, assembly GCA_004027635.1. Taxonomy (NCBI): domain Eukaryota; kingdom Metazoa; phylum Chordata; class Mammalia; order Eulipotyphla; family Soricidae; genus Crocidura; species Crocidura indochinensis. The sequence continues at coordinate 75,938 of PVKC010000039.1, forward strand.
ACAATAGTTGCAGGTTTCACTGACCTAGTTCATCACTTTACTGTACAAAATACTCTAGAGGCATTGGAACTATACAGGGTGATTGCTATACTTTGTTAGTTTTCATAAGTGCTATGTCTTCTATTGTATTATGTAGAAATTATTGAGATCTGTAAGAAAAAATTAGAAGGTTATGTACAATTAAATCAGTTAAAATATATAACTCATTTCAGAAGGATTTTAAGTTTTGCTCCATAGTAGTGAAAAATACTAGAGGTTTTTATTTTTTAAGGATAAAATGAAAAGATCTTGACGGTAACCCCCCACCCCCCAAATAAATTTGAGACTTGCTTATAGACATATGATTATGAGTTATTTTTAAAATCCATGTTAGACACCAAAATGTCTGCTGTCATAAGTTACTTAATTATGAAAACTGTTTTTGAATCCTAAACATTTCAAGAATGAGAATAGCTATTCAAATACGTTAGCGGTATGCATAACAGGAAGGTGGTCCAAATTTTGGATTTTGGCTAATGCTTTAGAAGTTAAAACACATTAGGAGCCAAAGCTAAAGTACAGTGGTAGGGTGTTTGCTTTGCATGCAGCTGACCTAAGACAGACCTCTGTTTGATCCCAAGCATTCCATATGATCTCGCAAAGAAAGGGGGCAAATTCTGAGCACATAGCTAGGACTAATACCTGAGTGTCACCAGGTGTAGTCCAAAAAACAAACAAACACACTAATAGAGTGTTTAAGTACTCTATAAATTAGAAGTTATTATAGCAAATAGAAAGAATGTTATGTTCTATATTGCTTGCAATAAATAATCTATATTCTATAAGTCATTGTTAAATGTTATATAAATTAGTTAATAATATATTATTTACTAATTAATACTGCATAGCCATAAAAATAAGTATATATAAGATTATATACATATATATAAACTAAGTATATAAGAGCTCTTATTCTAAACTGCCACTACCAGGGCCAGAGTGATAGCACAGTGGGTAGGGTGCTTGCCTCACATGTAGTTGACCTAAATTCAATCTCCAGATTTCCATATGACCACTCGCACCTGCCAGGAGTGATTTATGAATGCAGAGACAGGAACAGAACTTAGCAAGGAGGTGCTATTACTCTAAGACCTAGCATCACATGGTCTCTTGACGACTCCTAGGTCTAAAATATCCCCCCCAAAGTAATTATCAACATGATTTCCTTTTAAAAACTGTGTGATAAGAATAGTTTAGTGGTTCTGGGGAAAGAGTTATGTCAGACCCTGAATGCTAGTGAACTATGCCCAGCTCTGTGCTAAAGAGTTCCTCTTGGCACTACTGGAAATTGAATCTGGATCAGCCATATGTACTATTTTTCAAGTTCCATGATAACTTAAATTACTGATATTTTGATAACTTTGTAAGATACTGTAATGTATTGCAATTACCTCTCCAGTCCAGTGATACTTTTAAACAATAGCAATTTACAACTACATCCTGAAAACAGTCCAGTGTCACTTTTAAACAATAGCAATTTAGTACTATATCTTGAAAATTAAACTATAATTGAACTATATTTCTGAGTCTATTTTTTTAGATAAATGACTATCAAGTTAGTAACAGTTTTAGGGTTGCAGAAAAACACAGTGGTACTAAGGGCACACGCTTGTTGGTGCCAAGGACAAAAGGAAAGTGCTTAAACTCCTATATTACCTTTCTGGTCCCGTGTGACAAATTTGATTTAAAGATTCTTTTAATTTTAGAGTTCCATGTTCCTGTATAGGATATTTAATATGTTTTTTAATTTTCAGTCATCTTTAATTTTTATTCATTTTTATATAATCGCTTTATGTAAGTATGTGGTTACGGAAATATTTATAGTTGGGATTCAGTCACAGAATGAACACCAACTTTCATTAATGGAACTTTCCACCACCAATGTTCCCAGTTCTGCACCCTCCTTTCTCCTCCGATCTTGGGGGCAGGCATTTTACATTTCTCTATCTTAACTTTCTGACAATGTAGTTTGCACTATTCTTAATGAGGGCTTGCCATGCATGTCACTTTATCCTCATTTATCACCCATTTCTTATATAGAGTGATCTGTTCTACCATTGTCCTAATAGACCCTTCTCTATTTTAACTACACTCGGGGTTCTTTGTTGCATGCTTCCTACCATGGAATGGTCTTCCTAATCCTTATCTCTATTTTCTCTGTAAATTATTACTATACTGTCTTTTATATTTTTTATATATCACAAATGAGATTATTCTTTGTCCCTCTCACTAGGAGTCATTTAACACATAATAATCTCCATATCAACCCATATATAAGCAAACTTCTGACTTCACTTTTCTTAACAGCTGCGTAGTATTTCACTCTGTAGATATACCACACTTTCTTAGACTCAACTATTGTTTGGCACCTAAGTTGCTATTAGATTCGGGCTATGATAATTGGCGCTGCAATCAACATGGTAGTTCAGGGGGCATTTTTGTATTGTGTTTTTGTGTTCCATGGGGAGCTTATTTTCATTTATTTGAGGGGTGGACACATCCTCTGATATTCAGGGATTACGCCTGGCTATGGGATCAGAAATGACTCCTGGCATGGGGGACCATAAGGAATGCCAGGGGATCTAACTGCAGTCTGTCCTAGCTTAGCTATCGCCAAGGCAAATGCCCTACCACTTGCACCACTGCTCCAGTCCCTCATGTTCAGTATTTTAAGGAATATCTTCATTGTTTTCCAGAAAAGCTGTCTAGACAGCATTCCCATGAGCAGTAAATGAGAATTCTTTCTCCCCACATCCATGCCACCACTGGTTGTTCTTATTGTGATGTATGCCATTCTCTGTGTTTTGAGAATGATACCCACTGTTGTTTTGATTTGCAACTAACTGATGTGTAGAGATATGGAACATTTATTTCATGAGCCTTTTCAACATCTGTATATCTTCTTTGAGGGAATGCCTGTTCATTTCTTCTCTCTACAATTGGATAGGGCTATACGTATTTTTCTTGTTAACTTATATCAGTATCTTGTATATCTTAGATATGAATGCCTTATCAGATGGGCATTGGGTGAATAGTTTTTTCATTTCTTGGGTAGTTTTTGGACCTTAGTCATAGTGTCCTTTGGAATACAGACACTTCTCAATTTAATGTAGTCTCATTTGTTTATCCTTGTTTCCACTTGATTGGACAGTGGTGTTTCCTTCATGAAGATACTTTTATTTCAATATATTTGAATGCTTTGCATGTTTTCTTCTATGTAATTTATGATTTCAGGTCTGATATCAAGGTCTTTAATCCATTCTGATTTACCCTTTGTGCATAGTGTTAAAAGAACTCTGAATTTACTTTTTTGCATGCTGTTAATGAGTTATCCAAACATAATTTGATAAAGAGGCTTTCCTTGCTCCACTTTGTATTTCTTGCACCTTTATCAAATATTAATTGATTGTATATCTGAGGGGGTCAGTCTCTGAATACTTAAGTATATTCCACTGATCGAAGGATTAGTCTTTATTTCAATATCATACTATCTTAATAACTATTGCTTATAGTAGAATTTAAAGTTGGGTAAAGTGGTATTTCCTATCTTCTTTTTCCTAAGGATTGCTTTAGTTATTCATGAGCACTAGTTCTTCCATATGAATTTCAAGAGGGTTTGATTCACTTCTTTGAAAAATGTCATGGATATCCTTAAAGGGATTGCATTAAATATGTATAATGTTTAGGAAATATTGCCATCTCAATGATGTTAACCATCCCAATCCATGAGCAGATTATATGTCTGCATTTACTTATATATCTTTTATTTCTGGAAGCAGTGTTTTGTAGTTTTTTGTAGTCTTTCACCCCTGTAGATGACTCTAATGTAATTGAGTCTAATGTAATAATGGTGAATGGACGTGTTTTTGTAATGTCAACTACTTCTATTTCATTATTTGTATATAAAAAAGCCATGGATTTTGAGTGATTTTACTATTCTCTACTATGGAACTTTAATATATACATCTCTTGTCTCTAAAAGCTTTCTGGTAAGGTCTGTAGGATTTTCTAAATATAGTATCATGTCATTTGCAAATAGTAAGAGCTTGTTTTTTTTCTTTGCTATCTGGATGCCCTTAATATATTTTTCTTGCTGGATTGCTATGGCATGTGGCATGGACTTCCAGTACTTTGTTGAACAGAAGTGGTGAGAGGAGATAGCCTTTGTTTTGTGCCAGATATTAGAAAAGGGAGTTTTAGTTTTTCCTGATTGAATATACTTTAGTTTTGGGCTCACACCTGGCAGTGCTCAGGCATTACTCATGGTTCTGCACTCAGAAATCACTCCTGGCATACTCGAGGGACCATACGGGATGCCGGAATTCAAGCCACCGTCCTTCTGCAAGCAAGGCAAACGCCTTAACTCCATGCTATCTCTCCCCCCACCCTTTTCCCTTATGTTGAGAATCTTTTTTTTTTATAATGAACGGGTGTTATACGTTATCAAATGTGTTCTCTGCATCTATTGATATGATCGTATGATGGTTAATATCCATTGTTGATATGGTGTATAACATTAATTGACTTGCATATGTTGAATCATCCTTAAAGATTAATCTGGAGATTGACATGTACATCACCTTCTTGATGAGCTGTTGGATTCTATTTGCTAGAATTTTCTTGAGAATATTTGCATCTGTGTGCATCAAGGACATTGGCTTATAGTTCTACTTTTGATATCAGGGTGATGTTAGCTTCGGTAAAATTACTTGAGAGTATTTTGTTTCTTTAATTTCCTAGAAGAGTCTGAAAAGGATTGATAGTAGGTCTTTTGTAAAGGTTTGAAAGAATTCACTTGCGAATCCATGTGGGCTTGGATTTTTGTTTTTAGAAAGCCTTTTGATCACCATTTTGATTTTCACAACAATAAGAAGTCTGTTCAGATATTTCAGATCAACATAGTTCAAACGTTGAAGGTTATAGGAGTCCAAGAATTTATCCATTTCTTTCAGGTTCACATATTTCCTGGTATGTAGTTTCTCAAAGTAAACATAAATTACCCATTGAATTTCTGTAGTATTTGTAATGACTTTTCCTTTTCATTTCTAATTCAGATTATTGTCTCTTTCTGTTTCTTTGTATTGTTAGCAGTCTATCAATCTTTTATATTTTTTTTAAAGAACCAACTACTGCTTTCAATGATCTTCTGGATTGTTTGTTGGGTTCCCAGTTCACTAGTTTCTGCTAAAAGCTTTATTATTCCTTTCCATCTGCCTATTTTTGGTTCACGTTTTTTGCTGTTGTTGTTGTTTATCAGGTTACAATTTTTTAAGTTGTGTCATTATGTAGGCCCTTTCTTCCTTCCTCATGAATGCTTGCAAAGCTATAAATTCTCCTATTAATATTGCCTTTTGCTGTCTCATAAATTTGATAATTAATTTCTTAATACCTCATTTATTTCAGGGAATTTTTTAATTTTTGCTTTGATTATGTATTGACCCACTGATTGTTCAGTAATGGACTGTTTAATTTCTAGGTGTTAAAGATGTTTCTGTGTAAGTCTGTAATTGTTTTATTTTCAGTGCATCATGATCTGAGAAAATAGTTGATACAATTTTTATCCTCTAGATTTTTGGGGGTATGTTTTAATGGCCAGCATGTGGTCTTATCATGGATAATGTCCAATGTGCATTGGTGAATATTAGACCATGTTGGTCATTAAAACATACCCCCAAAATATGTGTATATATGCATATATATTCTAAGAAAATCTCTTCTATTTCTTCTTCAGAGTCAATATATCCTTGTTAATTTTTAGCCTGGTTGACCTATCAAGGCAGTGTTGAAGACTCACATTATTACTGTGTTGCTATTGATGGATGGCTTTCTTCAAATCTATCGCAATTATTTTAATCATTTTGGTGGCCAATGTTTCGGTGTATTTTTGTTTAGAAGTGTGATTTTTTCCTCTTACACATTTTTCCTGTTATACATTCTCCTTGTTTATTAAGAAATGGCAATCTCTCTTATATAATTTTTTAAAGCTTAAAGTTTTGGTGTCTGATATAAATATGGCTGCCAGAGCCTTTTATATGGGAGTATTTTGCTTGAATGACTGTTCTCAAACTTTTGACTTCAAGTCTATGTTTTCTCTAACTGTTGAGATGTTTTCTGTAGGCAGCAAAATGTTTGGCTCAATGTTTTTTAAATCCGTATCACCACTATGTATCTTTTAATTCATGCATTTAGTCCACAGACCTTGAGAAAGATAATAGTCATGAAATTAGGTGTTGTCTTTTTGTAGAAGTTTGGCATGTTTGTTGGGTCTTCCTTGACTTAAAGTAGACACTTCAATTCTTCTTTTAGGTTTGGTTTTGAAATTATAAGGTTTCTGAGCTCTTGTTTATCCATGAAGTGATTTATCCTTCCTTGAAATCACAATGTAAGTTTGGCTGGCTGAAGTATTCGTGGCAAAGCATTCACTCCATTATTTTTGATATTGAGGGTTGGCTGTGATAAATATGCTATAAATCTTAAGACTGCTTCTTTGTATATACTTTTCCTTTTTGATATTGCTGCTTTCAGCATATTATCTCTCTCTGTGTTTTTCATCTTTGTGACTAGGAGGTGTCTTTCTTTGTTTCTCCTATAACTGGTATTCTTTGGGCATCCAGGATATGGTTACATGACTCTTTAGGTGTAGTAATCTTTCAGGAATGATGTCCTAGACCAGTGCTGGGTAACTGTTTTGAGCCAGAATGCCCAAACTGCCACACAATCCCTGGTCCTCCCAATGGGCAGCCCAGTCCTGTTGCCAGGTGAGTTGCAAAGCAGACACCAGCATACTTGCCTCCTCTGTGCTGTGTATCTTAATTATGCATCCCTTCCCGCATGCCAGCTGCAAGGCCTTTGCGTGCACATGTGCCATAGGTTTCCCATTCAAGTCCTAGACTGTTGATTTTTCATGCTTGTTTTGTTTTGTTTTGTTTTTCGGGCCACAGCCATTTGATGCTCAGCGTTTACTCCTGGCTAAGCACTCAGAAATTGCCCCTGGCTTGGGAGGGGACCATATGGGATGCAGGGGGATCGAACCGCGGTCCTTCCTTGGCTAGTGCTTGCAAGACAGACACCTTACCTCTAGCGCCACCTCACTAACCGCTTTTCATGGTTTTCTTCTTTGGCCTCTTGGACTCAAAAGATGTTGAGTTTTTCTCAGAGTTCTATTGTTGTCTGTTTTTTTAAGGATTAATCCCCCATAGTCTGATAGTTTATTTTAAGACTCTTTTCCAGTCTCTCCTGTTGTAGAGAGGTGTTATGCACGTCATCAGCAAATCACAGATTCTTTCCTCATTAGCTGTTACTCTGCTGGAGAGGGTTTTCAATGAGATTTTCATGTGGCCTACCAATTTTAGCCTGTTATTTCAGTTTGAAGTTTTCTAATTTCTGTTTTCATATCTTCTTGAGTATTAGTGTGGTTTATTTGGTTCATTCCATGCTTTCTTTGAGTTCTTTTGGCATCCTCAATATTTCTTCTCTAAAGGCCTTATCAGAAAGGCTACATAAGTGTTTGGTACTTGTTGGGTCTTCAGAGGTACCATAATCATTTTCTAAACATAGTATAGATCTGTGCTGTTTCCCCATTATCACTTTTGCAATGAGGTGCTTTTTAGCTGATGTCCTGGAGTTCATTAACTAGCAGAAGTGCCCTGCCACGAGCCTGATTCTCTTAAATCCAACTCACTCTCTCCCTTCACAGCAGCTTGGTTGAGTTCAGTGATAAGGATGCCATCAATGGCCATTTCCTCATTCACAGTTTAGTACACAATAAGTAGACAATAAGACCTGTTGATCTCCATTTGTGCTTGTAACAGTTCTTTACTGTTTTTTATTCTATAGTAGTATTTTATCTTTAAATTACAATATAGATGGTTATTTAAATTCCTAAGCCAAAATTCAATGAAATATTCTGAAGGATTTCCCCATATTAATAAGTCATTCTTGGACATAGCTGCCATACAATTAAATTGATTTCTGATACTTTCTAAGAGCTAACATAAAATATCATCAATTAATTGTTCAGTTTTATAACATTATCTTCTACTTCATAAGTCAGTTCCAATTATAGAATATTACCTATGCTTTTCTGATCAGAGAGCAGTAAAACAAAGGTTCAAAGAACTCTTCACTTATGAATCATTTACAGTCAAAATTCAAAAAACCTATTTACTTACTTTATTGTGTTTAATACAAAAGAGAAGTCAGAAATATTCAGGTAGAAGAGATACAAAAAGCAAGATATACATAGAGTGAAGAATTTCATGCTGTTTTAGAGTGAATCACTCTTGTAGCAATTCCTTGTGTTCAGTATGCTAGTATTTCTCCACAACTTAGTGTTTATTTCTTAAATATTTTTTGAGGAAGCACACTTAATAAGTCATGGCTCATGACTTATTTCTGGCTCTTTGTTCAAAGATTACTCTTAGTTGGCCTCAGAAGCATTTGTGGTGATAGGATTGTTCCAGGATTGACTTGCATTATCTCTCTAGGCTCTATTGGCTTGTTTTTTAATGGGGACTCTATTACAAAGGTATGATAAATTAAGTCACTGGAAATTGATGGCTGATTCAAATTCAACCTCCAGTCATGAAAAGAGAGACCTGAAGAGAAAATTCTAACATTCTAATCACAGGGTATTTCACTGGCAACCAGTTACATGGTCCACAGAGTCCAAAAATCATCTTACCAACAGAGACATCATAGTTCATTTTGCTTTGTTTGTTTTGATTTTGTTTTAGAAGGAGGACTCTTAAGCTCAGGAGAACTTCTGTTTCTGTCCCTTTTTTCTCCTTAATTGAGGCAACATGATTTTCAATTTTGTCTATAGTTCTGTTTCACGCAAAAAATATCATTGTACTACAACACTATCAAAGTGCAAATATCACTGCTCTACAGATTTCTAGATCATTTCTTTTCATAATAATTAAACTTAAAATTTCATTTTTCTCTCATTCTTAAATTTAACTTTCTTTTTCATTTTATATAAAATATCAGCACTAGACAATTATGCTATTATAATAAAAATATTTGTTTTGTTGTGATTTCTTCACAATTTTTAGTTCTTTTCTAAATATTTTATGCATTCCCTATTAATCAACTATATTTCCATTCAAGTCTTCACCCCATTTTTGGACACATATACCTTCCTGGAAGACTTCATCTATGTGTCAACTTATTTCTGCATATCTAGTCACCTCTCGCATGCAAACAGTGGTTAGACATAAAATTAGAAATAGTTGTATTTCAAAGTATTTACTACTGTGTTTAGTTAGCTCACAATGAATATGTCCAATCCCCTCTTATTTTGTGTCAATTTTTCTATATTTCAGTCATTAAAATGAATAGAAAGCAATAAATCATGTTTGACTTCTATCCTTTAAGTTTCACAGTGTAGGCAGCAGATAGTCAATGAGCAATGTTAAATTTATGCCCATATTATTTCTAACTTTCTCCTATATTAAATCTAAAATTTCCATACAATTCTCATTTATATTATAATAAACTTCTGATTTCTCTGTATCTAATTTTACCATATCTATTCATATGAAAAGCTATTTCTCTGACCTGTAGATGTAACTTAATTGGTAGAATACATGCATGCCCTGCAATTGTGAGGTCTAAGGTGCAATTTGTAGCACCAGATGGCTGTCCAGTAACATTAAATATAAATAGCGCCCACAACTAATAACAACAAAAAAGGTTTCCTAAAAATAGTATATCTACTCAGTTGACATTAAGTTGAAATTTTTTAATGTTTTTAATTTTTAATTAAATTAAATTTAATTTTTAATTAAATTTAATTTAAAATTTTAATTTCCACTATGATCAAGTGAAAACTTTTTAATTGTTCCATACTCACATACTTTAATAAGTATTTATCTTGTTCCTAGGTAAAAAAAAATAGGGAAAAAATAAGGGAAAGCTTCAAATAGGAAGCTATTAGAATCAAGGAATTAAAAACAACAACAGGAGGCTGAAAAGATATTACAGAAGGTAAGACATTTGCCTTGCATGTGGCCAACTTGGGTTTCTTCAATCCCTGTCATCTGCTAAATTCCTCTGCGCCTGCCAAGAATAGTTCTTAAGTGCAGAGCCAGGAGTAATCCTTCAGTATTTATTACAGAGGCAGCCCACCCCCCCCAAATAAAACAATAACAACAACAACAAAGCTACAGAGAAGCATTTCAACACCAGGTAGCTGTATATTCTGACTTTTCCTACTTCCCACCCAACACTTTTTTCACCACTCAATCTGTGTGTGTATCCTTGGTTTTCTCTACTTTTGCTCAATCGTTAGGCTCATATATAGTCTTTCGTAAACATTTTTTAAAACTTGTTTTAGAGAGGCACACTGCTGATACTCAAAAATGCCTCTGCATTCAAGAATTACTCCTCTGTCAATACTCATGAGAGCAAACAGAACCAGGGATTAAACCTGGTCAGCCAAGTTCAAAGAAAGTACTGCTTTACTATTTGCTACACTATCTTTATGTTCCTGACATATTTCTTTGAGGAACACTTAATAATAAATAAAATCTTAAAAATAATGATTAATGGGCTCCCAATGCTGACCACAGGCTGTTTTTTTTACCCTGACTGTATAGAAAGAGGAGGTACAGTAAATGTTCCACATATACACCTCAAACCAGGCCCTTTGCCTGGTCTGTATTTTGAATGGGGGGACAAAAAAATAATGACTAAAAATGAATTCTCCAATAAACTTCATGTTATATAAAGTAGAATCTAAGAGAGTGTGAAACACATACAGACACACACGTCAACCTAATAAATAGAAAAACGAAAATGTTAAATTTACCAAATAATCTCCATAAAAGGAAAGAAAAAATTGACTAATTTATACATTTTAGAAAAATAATTAAAAAATGAACTTTATAAGAAATTGCTATTTACCTCTTAAAATTCCAAATTAAAAAAAATAACAATTTCGAAGAACATGCTAACTGAGCAAATGATAGATAGTCCTGCTTTGCTAAGTATAGGTACAGAATAAATTTAAACTTGGAAAGAGTATTAGTATAGTGGCTAAGGCACTTGGCTTATATGCAGTTGATCCAGATTTGATCCCAGCCTCTTTAGTCCCCTGAACCTACTACCAAGAGTGATACCTGAGCTCAGAGCAAGGAGTAAAATATGGCACTACCGGGGCCGGGCAGTGGCGCTGGAGGTAAGGTGCCTGCCTTGTCTGTGCTAGCCTAGGACGGACCGCAGTTCGATCCCCCGGTTTCCCATATGGTCCCCCAAGCCAGAAGCGACTTCTGAGTGCATAGCCAGGAGTAACCCCTGAGCGTCACTGGGTGTGGCCCAAAAACCAAAAAAAAAAAAAAAAATATATGGCACTACCAGGTGTAAACCCACCCACCGCCAAAGAGAATAATTTACACTTTACTTTCGATTCCAATCCTTCTTTGATGATATGTTGCCATATAGCATTTATATCTTTTTTTCTTTTTACATTAAATGGAAGTCATGACTATGGGAAACAACTAAAAAAGGAATGTAATACATTCATACATTCATTCCATGTAGGGTAACTTGAGTTCCATTGCAGACGCTGAGTTGGTCCTTGAGCACAGCTGACTATGGCTCCAAACAATCAAATAAAGAGGTCTATCAAAATGTTTCACAAATCTCTAAATAAAAGTATTGAAATTAAGCATTTATTTAAGTTGCTGGCACAATAGTGCAGCAGTAGCACGTTTGCCTTGCAAGTTGCTGACCCAGGACGGACCTCGGTTATATCCCCTGGCATCCCATATGGTCCCCCAAGCCAGGACTGATTTCTAAGTGCATTGCCAGGAGTAATCCCTGAGAGGCACAGGGTGTGGCCCAAAACCCAAAATAAATAAAAATAAAACATTTTTTAAAAGAGGAATTTATTTAAAAGTGGACACCTAGAAAATTATGTTGAGGCAAAGTTAGCAAGGATCAAACAAACAAACAAAAAAAACAACCAAGAACTGTATCAATATATGAATTTAAGAAAACTCTATCAGTATTCTGGGTTTTTATATTCTTTTAAAGCCACTGTATTACTGAATTCTTGTACAAAACTGCATATATATGGGGGGAGGTTGGGCCATACACACCTGGTGACGCTCAGGGGTAACACTGGTTACTTCTACTTCTGTCTATACGCTCAGAAATCGCTCTTGGCTTGGGGGACCATTTGGGATGCCTGGGAATCAAACCAAGTTCTGTCCAAGGCTAGCACTAGCAAGGCAGACGCCTTACCGCTCAGTGCCACTGCTCCGACCCCCAAAATGCATATATTTACCAAAGGTGCCAGAGTAGCACTAAAATTTAATTTAATTTTTTTTATTTATTCTGTGCTGCTCAAGGACTGTTCCTGACTGTGCTCAGAAGTAATGCTCAGGTGATCTATGGTTGGCAGAGAAACTGGGATTCAAAGAATGCAAGCCAAGCACTTTTTCTTTCTCTTTGGACCCCAAACTCAATGTTGTAGATGAGAAGACTCAGGTGCAGAAATATTAAAGTTGTTCAATTTATAGAACTAGAAAGAAGTTGCTTGACAGAAAATAAATATAAATGATACAGTAAAAGCTATCATACTGAAAAGATATTTTAGTTTCTGCAGGTTACATCTGATATAGATCTAAGATACAAAATATTGAATGTTATAAAAATTATTATTTTAAATTCTACAACTTAAAATACCACACTTAAGAAACTAAAAAATAAGAGAAACTTTCTTAATGCCATCTAAACATACATATAATATTTTGTGGCTAAACATCAAATTTTAATAGTGAAAGAGTAAATGGATACCCTTCTCTGCAAGATTAGAACCATGACTTTCTTACTTCCATTCCATACTAAACAACAGTTTCTAGGAGTGAAATTATGCAAGAGGAAAATAAGAAAAGATAGGTATATCTAAAAGAAATGAGTAAATCAAGCCTTGTTTGCAGAGGATATCTTATATACAAAAATATCATAAAAACTCAATTAGAAAAAAATAAACAATTCAGTGAGGTATTAGGATAAAAATACAAGTCAAAATAATAGAAATAAAAAATCCAAAAACAGAAGAAAATAATACCATTTAAAATAGCATGAAAAATTATAAAATGCATTTGTTGGGGGGAGTATACTCTCAGTAGTGCTTACTCCAAGCTCACTGTACAGGAAATCACTCAGAGTGTGGTTCTGGAGACCATATGTAGTACTGACTAAAATAAGTCATCTCCCTCTCTAGTCCTAGAAACAAACTTTTAAAAGTGAAGTTAAGTGCTCCCTTCAGCAGCACATATACTAAAATTGGAATGATTGGAATGATACAGAGAAGATTAGCATGGCACCTGCCCAACGATGACACGCAAATTTGTGAAGCATTCCATATTTTTATTTTTTCATTTAGGTTATCTGGGTTTTGAGGTATATGCTTTGTATATGTTCTATGTTTTCTTTCAATATCTTTCTTTTTTTTGGTTTTTGGGTCACACCCGGCAGTGCTCAGGGGTTACTCCTGGCTCCATGCTCAGAAATTGCTCCTGGCAGGCACGGGGGACCATATGGGGCACCAGGATTCGAACCAATGACCTTTTGCATGAAAGGCAAATGCGTTACCTCCATGCTATCTCCCGGGTCCCTCAATATCTTTCTTTTAGACCAGGGAAATGTGGTTTTTTTTTTTTCTTCTTGAGAAAAAAAAAAAGTGAAGTTAACGGGCTGGAGCAGTGGCAAAAGCTGTAAGGTGTCTGCCTTATTGGCGCTAGTCTAGGATGGACCAGACTTTGATCCCCGTTGTCCCATATGGTCTCTCAAGCCGGGAGCAATTTCTGAGCACAAAGATAGGAGTAACCCCACCAGATGTGGCCGAAAAACAAAAAACAAAACAAAACAAAACAAAAAAAAGTGAAGTTACAAGTTTCAAAATCTATTAAGCACTGCTTAAGATATTAAAGAAAAATGTGGAAAGATAGATATCACCCATTTCTAAATTAAAAGACAACATGTTAAGGTAGTTATAGTCCGGAAATTGATCTACAGAGGGAATACAATTTTCATCAAAATCCCAGCTAGTGACTTTATAAATATATTCTTGCTTAGCAGGATTTAGAATAAAATTGCAGTGATAACTAGAACAAGTTTTTTATTACTTTTTTGGCCACACTCAGTAGTTTCCAGGGCTAAACCTGGTTCATTGGTTGGGGGAAACTCAGAAGTGTTTTGGGAGAATATAAAATCCTTGAGAAACATTCTGGGTTTCCTATATGCTATATATATATATATATATATATATATATATATATATATATATATATACTTCATGTAATAAAACAATATGGAATTGGCAAAAGAATAAACGTGTAGATAAATGGAATAGAAGGAAGCACCAAGATATAATAAACCATGGGCTGGAAAGATAGGACTGTGGGTAAGTACTTGTCTTGCATATGGTTGGCATGAATTCAATCCCGCCCATGGTCGATGTTCCTCAGAAAAGAAAAATGCCTTGTCAGAAATGAACCCTGACTTAAGGGCCAGAAGCAAGCCCTAAGCATCAATAGGTATTCTTCTCAACCTTTCATAAAAAATAAAAAGACTTTATATTTATGATTAGCAGGTTTTGAATAGGAATGCTACAAGGTTCAATGAAGAAATAATCATCTGTTCATTAAATGATACTGGGTTAAATTGGACATTCAAATGAAAAAGGTTGAAAATGCATCCCCTTTCCATATGCTACATGTACAGATGAATTCAAAATAAATGATAGATTTTAACATGAGAACTATATACTGAAACTATAAACTCTTGGAGAAAACACATGAGTATATATTTATGATTTGGATAGACAGAATTTTAAAATATGACAACAAAATACAGAAATAATAAATTATTTAAAGTTGGGCTTTCTTAAAATGAAAACCTTTCATTGAAGACATCTATATACTGGATAAAATATTATAAAGTATGTATAATTATTAGGGAAGTAAAAATCATGTACATCAATGTATGTATAAACAAAACTATTCAAATAACTGAATATAATTAAGCAAACAAAAAAGTAATGAATTGGGGCCCGGGAGATAGCATGGAGGTAAGGCGTTTACCTTTCATGAAAAGGTCATTGGTTCGAATCCCAGTCCCCCAATCTCGGTGCCTGATATGGTCCCCCATGCCTGCCAGGAGCAATTTCTGAGCATGGAGCCAGGAGTAACCCCTGAGCACTGCCGGGTGTGACCCAATAACCAAAAAAAAAAAAAAAAAAATAATGAATTTAGAATCAAACTAACATAATCTGTCCTGAAAACTATCACTAAATTAAAGACGTCATTGCAAAAGACAATACAATATAAGTCATTTTGTAATAATTTGTATCTGAGGCAGGCAAATCCATAATAAAAGATAAAATTATTATGGTAATTTCTTACAGTTTGAGGTGGGGATCACTAGAACATACTTATATTGTAAATGCCAGAGAAATAGCTCAAGTATACCAAAGTTTATCCCCAAAAAGTATAATGTAATAATGAAAATTCAGATTATCTTTGAAAAACACAATAGATAACTGCACTTCTACAAGCTTATTATGTTCAGAAATTAAATTTAACTGCATACCAGTTCACTACTGCCAAGATAATTCTGCAGTCAGACCTATCTATGCTCTGAAGAAAGCTAACAGTCCAAGACTAAATTAATGAATGTATAGATATTACTTGCTAAAAAATAAAATCAAGAGCTCAAAAAAAAAGTAAAAAAAAAGAATAAAATGAGTAGATAGTATCTGATTGAAAAAAATTTCTAATTTTGTTTAAAATTATGTTTACTATAACCAGGAGAGATAGAAGTTAAGGTGACTGCTTATCATGAGGTTTACCCTAGTATGAATCCACACTACAATAGATGATTACCTGAGTACTGCCACGGAACACTCCTGAGTAAGGAACAGTCCCTGAGCATTGAAGGCGTGGCCTCAAAAGCAAAGCAAAAATAAAAAGAGGTCTTGTCTCAAAAAGGCAATCATATACTAGAATGGAAAAGAAGTAAACAAGAAGTGAACAAAAAAACCTGTACAATATCACCATTCCTACAACCCTGTATATAAAACTTAGAAATTCTCCAAATACTCAGATGTTGTAAATATGAGTCTTTAATTTGTTTTTAGTCACTGGGCACTTCCATCTCTGTGTTTCAGGTTTACTCTCAGTAGTACCTGGGGAAATCTGTAACGCTAGGAATCCAACCAGAGCCTTCCACATGCAAAAATGTGCTTAGCCTTGTGGATCTATCTGTCTGGTCTGCAGCGGCTGGTCTGTGGATGTCATTATTAAAACTCAGTTCATCTGACAGACAATAACAAAAATCTATTTTTTTTAATTTAAATCTCAGGTACTTTATTTTTCAGTCCTTATTCTCAGAAACTGATTTCGAATTCAGGTGGATTTGGAATTCTATTTTATAAGAGAAAGTTCTGTGGCAGATATTCATAGCTGCACACCACTGAATATTAGTAATGCTTTCCTAAATCACAGGTATATTCTAAAATATATCCTCACATTTTTCAACATAGTAACTGTGTTGTTAGGCACATTTCAAAAGTATGATAATCAATATTTAAGTGTAGAAAATGATACAAAAATCATTGAACAAATATAATAAGATAATTTTAAAATCTAAGAAGAGAGTTCATTTCTTAGAATGGCACAGATCTGGAAGTCTAAAGGACTGACACATTTATAAAAAAAAGAGAGAGAGAGAGAACAGTAAATGCAGAAAAGGTACAACACAAAGCAAAACATGATGAATCGAGAAAAAAATATTATCAATCACTTGTAAGTTGATATTTTTGTTTTTGTTTTCTTGAGGTGGGGGTTAGTTCAGGGGTTATTGGGTTACTGGTTACTCCACACTCTGGGATCAGAAATCCCTCCTTGCAGGCTCGGGGACCCATATGGGATGTTAGGAATCATACCGGGGTTTGTCTGACACTGGCCGCCTGCAAATAAAATGCCTTGCCACTGTGCAATTGCTCAGGCACCGTAAGTTCATTTTCTTTTTTCTTTCTTATTATTATTATTATTTTTTTTTTGTATCACACCCGGCAGCGCTCAGGAATTACTCCTTGGTGGTTCTGCACTCAGAATCACCCCTGACAGGCATGGGGGACCATATGTGATGCAGGGATTTGAATCACTGTCCTTCTACATGCAAGGTAAATGCCCTACCTCCATGCTATCTCTCCGGCCCTTAAGTTGATATTCTTAATATAAAAACTTCTCAATAAAAAAAAAAACTATACAAAAGAAAAAAAGATTAAAAACAGTGACTAGAAAATTCACTAATAATGTTAAGAATAGAGATATTTGGGGCCCGGGAGATAGCATGAAGTTAAGGCGTTTGCCTTTCATGCAAAAGGTCATGGGTTCGAATCCAGGTGCCCCATATGGCCCCCCGTGCCTGCCAGGAACAATTTCTGAGCATGGAGCCAGGAGTAACCCCTGAGCACTGCTGGGTGTAACCCCCCCCAAAAAAAGAATAGAGATATTTTAGTATTTAGTACATGCAACTTACAAAAGGTACATATATATATATATGTATATATATATATAAAATAACCGCTTATATGAATGTCCTCATTGTCAGATAATATAATAATATACAATTTCAACACTCTATAAAGTGGCATCTAGTATAGCATCAGTGTTGTATTTATATTAAGGGCCATTAGCTTGCCAGTATTATTCGACATGACAGTGGTGGAGGCCAAATTTCAAGCTTAATACAGAGCTCAGAGTCTAATTATTGGTCTCTATTAACACAATCATTTCTACTCTGTAGGTCCATTATCTATAGAAATAATAATAAAGTACATAGATGCCTTCATAAGACAGTCTCTACCTGAAAAAAGGGAAAAACTCTAAAATAATATCATAGATAATTGATTTACCAACATAATAAATCTGTACTATGAAATGTTATACATAAATTGAGAGTTAAATCTATATGAATTAATATGGCAAGATGTCAACATATCAGTGATATATTTGATTTACACATCAGAAATAGTGTATGATTTTACCTACATAAAGTTTAAAAATTAAATTAAGAAATTAAACACTTATTACATAATGGTATTATATGTGTATATATAATCATAGATATTTCTAAATTGATTTTAATTGACTAATAGAATATTTTACTTCCTGCTGTACTTTATTTCCACACTTTCATTTTTAAGCCAATATATAGATAATATACTTATAAAAGGGGATAGAGAGATTGTACAATGGGGAAGGAACTTCCTTTCACTCAGCTGACACAAGGTTACATCAGTAACAACTCCTAAGATCCCAAGCCCTGCTAGGACTAATACCTGAACAAGAGCCAGAGTAAATCCTGTGCACTGCCAGGTATGGGACTCCAATGCCTATCCCCAAATAAGCCCCAGTAAAACTAGACACTAAAAATCTCTATTTTGGAAAATACGATGTATTGTCAAAATGTTCTATGCTGTATATAAGTATCATGTTAAATTTATAAAGTCATACTCTTATTATTTCTAATGGCAACAATTAGAAAATATATACTGAACATTGAATAAATTAACCAACAATTTTTATAGAGTTCTCAGAGCTTTCTGAGCTACCTTCATTCTCTGAGTTAATCTATTTTAGAACAAATTACTTTTAAAACTAGGTGTACTATATATGTATATATGTAATTTTTTAAATATTCAAACTTGTTTGATCTAGTTAAAGATATATATATATATATATATATATATATATATATATATATATATATATATATATATATTTGTTGTTGTTGTTGTTGTTTTTTGGTTTTTGGGCCAAACCCGGTGACGCTCAGGGGTTACTCCTGGCTATGCGCTCAGAAGTCACTCCTGGCTTGGGGGA
This sequence comes from Crocidura indochinensis, assembly GCA_004027635.1. Taxonomy (NCBI): domain Eukaryota; kingdom Metazoa; phylum Chordata; class Mammalia; order Eulipotyphla; family Soricidae; genus Crocidura; species Crocidura indochinensis. The sequence goes on from PVKC010000039.1 coordinate 94,879, forward strand.
CCATATGGGAAACCAAGGGATCGAACTGCGGTCCGTCCTAGGTTAGCGCAGGTAAGGCAGGCACCTTACCTCCAGCGCCACCTCCCGGCACCCTAAGAGATATATTTCTTATTTAAAATGCACCCAAAACACTGGAAAGGTGATACCAAGAATGGAGTACACATGTGGCAAGGACTGGGCCCTGGGATCTTAGTATTGCTGGGACAGCTCTGGTGGTCCCCAGCACTACCTTTTTGTTGTTGTTTTTACTTTGGGGTCACACCTGTTGGTGCTCAAGACTTAGTTCTTGCCCAGAACTCAGTTATGTTAACTCCTGGCAGACTTGCGGGAGTCAAAACCTCTGTTAATAATTTTTATTTGCTTAAAAGTAAAACTTAAAAAAAATAAATTGTATTTTCTGGCTAAAGAAGTTTTGGGTAAACATTACACCATGTGCAAGTGGTACCTTTCTCACTGAACTATCTTTTAACCACGACAATAAAACTTTTAATGCTACTTATATAAGACAATTACAGTATTATTATAATTTCATATAAAATCATAGGAAAAACTAAGCAATCTAGAAAGATAACCACTTCATATTGTCAATGAAATAAAATCAAGCAACAAAATTTTATATTTTACACAAATGTTTATATAGTAAATTAATTTTTAAAAAATTTTAAACCATGTGCTGCAAAGATATCTTAACAGGCTGAGCACATGCTTTGAATGTAAGACACCTGAGCTAGTTTCCCAGTATAACAAGATGATAACAATCAACACAGAGCTCATAATCACCCAGAGTTCAACAAAGTGTGCCTCCAAACCAAAATAAAAAAACATTCAGAAACGTTTTAAAGGGGACACAAGATAATGAAGGAGTTAAGGTTTTATCTGACCCCAGTTCCCCAGCATTGCCAAGTGTAATCCCTGAGCACAGAACTAAGTTTTCTGTGCAAAGCCATTTTTGTCCTAAACTCTACTCACCCCTGAAAACTTGGAAGATCAAGAAAGAAGTGGGAGAACATACACCAAATATTTACCTCTGCATTGTATATTAATACACTTCATTTTCTTTCTTCCCTTTCTACAAATTAAAAAAAAAATATTACTTTGCAGTAACAAAACTGTTAAAAAAATATAAGATAAAAAATGTTTTGCAGTAAGTACTGCAGGGAGGGGGAAGCAGTAAGAAGAAGATGCAAGTCATACTGCCTATTTTTAAATTCCAGTCTTACCTGGGTGTTAGAACTGGAGAGATTTAGTATAATAAAAGGAACAAATTTTTGTGCCACTTTTTTTTAAATAAACAGCTACAGAGACATCACATGATGAAGAAGGTATGTCTGAATCACAATACATTAGACTAGAATAGCAATGATTGTCAATTACATAGTTGCTCTAATGTAATTTTCATTAGACCAAATAGATGTCCGACTTAGATCTAGTCAGTAGAAAGTGAGCTACCTATTATCTGAATCACATTGAAAGATTTTTTTCTAAGTTCAAGACTCTAATAATAGAACAAATGAAAGTGACAAGCCATAGCAGAATATAGACTGAAATTAAGTTTTAATAAAGCCTAATACATAGGATGACAAAAGTAGATATGACTTGACAAGAAAAACTTTAAAACTTAAAGTTAAGATATTAGTTTGTTAGATTATTTTTATTGTATACTAGAAATTTTAGAGGAGATCATGTGATATTATGTGACCATTCTTTAAACATACTTCCTTCTGAATTGTGTAAAATTATAAGCAAAGCCCCTAAGACCCCCCTAAAGCTGTTAAGAGTAATTCTTGAGCACAGAGTAATCCCTGAGCACTGTTGGATGTGGCACAAAAATAAAACAGAACCAAAGGTAGAAATGATTTAGGGGGATTTAATTTTTTTCTTTTACTTTGAAAAGATATACATATAAATAAAAGTATAAGATGGAAAAATATTCATGAAATATCACAATATGGTTAAAATATCAGATTATTAAAAATATCAAAAACATTACTCAAGGGCAAAACAGCAAAACAGAAATAGAGGATAATTTCAAATTACAATAGTTTTTATTTACCAAGAAACATATGAATAACCAATTTTTATACAATTAATATCATAAAATGATTAAATATCATATATAAAGTAGTACCAACAGCTGAAGAACATATAATTTTCAAAAACAATTCTAAGATGAAGCAAGAGAAAATCCAATTTATACTAGGTCAAAAATCCAAGAGTAACAGCTTTTAAATAACTGATATCACACACATTACATTCTATAGAAGTGAGATAAACATAAGAGTGTGGGGCTGTGGAGACATTTCAGTGGGGTGGAGTCCATGCTTTGCATAAGTTATCTCTGGATTAACACCTGCCATTGCATGGTAAACCATGTTGGGAAATAGCTACAAGCTTTATCAAGTATGTCCCAACAACCAAACACACTCAAGCTTATAGACGTAAGGACACACGCACACACAAACACACATACACATACATACACAAAAATACAAAGAGAATAATATTATTTAAATAAAGTATTTTTCCAAATTACTTTAAATAAAAATTCAAAATATTCATAATTAAAAACAAAATCTAATATGAAAACTTGTAGTTTAAACCAAAAGCTTAAATAATTAAAATGACCTCTAGAGCCTTACATGTTTATTTGGAAAAAGAATTAAAATGGTGTGCTCAATAAAATAGCTGACTAGACAAAATAAATTTTGACAATAAATGAAAACTAATTAAGAACAGAAATTAATAAAGTAGAAAAGTAAAACAGGTGACAACAAAAATAAAAGTTGACTTTCTAAATGTTCTGACTTTCTGCAAACAAAACAATAAATTGCTAGATAGATTTAACAAAAGGTAGTAATAAAGAAAAGGGGGGGAGAAGGGAAAACATAAGAAAATGTAAGCAAAGAAGCAAAAAATATTTAACACCTAAAACTGCATAATCATAGTTGTTGCAAAGACTAAAACAATAAGGTATTAAAACAGCTACATCCTAATACATTTTAAACACAAATTAAATGGATAAATCCCTAGAAAAATCTAGCTTAGAAACACTGGTTCATGAGGAGAAAATTTGGAATATGATAAAAAATTAAAAATTAATTAAAAGCTTCCCAAAAGTAAAGGCCCAGCTATACAATAAGATGTTATTTAATCTCGATTATTCTTATATTGTTCATAAAATGTGACATTATATTCACCGATAGCATATTCTATTTTGCAAACGCTTGATTTGCATATTAAGTATACTTTTAAATGACCTTTTCGTTTTTGACAAACAAAAAGGGGGCCAAAGCATATTAGGAATCTTGTACATAGTCAACCTGGTTTTGATCCCCAGCATCCCATATGGTCTCCAAAGCTCTTCCAGGAGTGAGCCTTGAGTATGATAATGATTTTCCCAAAAAGAAAAAATATAAAGTGCTATAAAAACTATAGATGTTATGCATATTATTTTACACTTAATCCAGAAAGCCATGACTTATTTTCATTGCAAGGTAAAACTAATTTTCCTACTGAGTCCACTGAATAAATAAGGACACATTTCTTAAGAGGAAAATTGGCTAGAAAAGATTATAAATGCAAAGCTAGAACGCTAATTTTTTAAACGTAATAAAAATAAATATTGCTTTTATAAAGCCTTACTTTAAAAGCAGGGGATGAAACTCAGTGATTGAGTAGAGTTTGTATGTGATTGACTCCCAATACTGCAAAAACAAAATTGTACTGGCCAACAATTAAAATAATGAAAGTTAATAATATACAACTTATATCAATTGATTATTTGCTGCAATAGTTTAAAATACAAGAAAAAAGTATTACTACAATTCTATAGAATGAGACAAAGAAACATTACAAAAATAATTTTCATGAGCAAGGAATTAATGTTCATCTTCAGAAACAATCTTTTGTGAAAAGCAAAATCTACCATATATTCCATAACTTATGCATTTATTCAACAAAAGTTAGTGCCCACTAACTACTATGTATAAGATTGCTGTTCAGGATACAAAGTTAAAAAACAGTGAAAGTTCAAATTTTATAAATATGCAAAAGGAAGTTAATGTGCAAAAAAAAAAAAGGGAGCATGCAGAATGCTATAGACTTTCACTGAAGAGGCAACCTACTGCAAGATCCAAAGATCAGGAAATGTCTCCAGAAGGGTAGATTTCACAGCTGTACATTTAAAATAAATAAACTAATCAAAAATAAATAAGGACAGTTCAGATCCCGGTGTCCCATATGGTCCCCCGTGCTTGCCAGGAGCAATTTCTGAGCATGGAACCAGGAATAACCCCTAAGCACTGCCGGGTGTGACCCAAAAACCAAAATAAATAAATAAATAAATAAATAAATAAATAAATAAATAAATAAATAAAATGAAATTTCAGGAGTAAACACTTGTATTACAATAGCTACTTATTCCTTTTTTGGTTAATTTTTTTGTTTGCTTGTTTTTTTGATCAAACCCAGTGGTGCTCAGGGGTTACTCCTGGTTCTGCACTTAGAAATTGCTCCTGGTAGGCTCAGGTGACCATATAAAATTCCGGGAATGGAACCATGGACTGTCATGGGTTGGCCCTGTGCAAGGCAAAAGTCCAATTGCTGTGATATCTTTCCAGCCCCTATTTAATCCTTCTTAAACCTCACCACAAATGTATATATCTTAATATATTGTTCAAGTATGGAACTTGCCATAAATATTTTTAATTACAATGGTCCATAATTACTATAAAATTTGACAATATAAATTAAATGTATGTTAAAATTATTCTGTTTAGTTAAAATATTTTGTGTTTTTTTTGTTTATTTGATTTTAGTTTTTGCTTTATTGGACTACATTGGCAGCGCTCAATGTAGCCCTGACTCTATGATCAGAGATCATTCCTGGCAGGCTCAGGGGATCATATGGAATTCTGGGGATCGAACCTGAGTCGATCCAGGTTGGCTCGTGCAAGGTAAATGCCCTACCACTATGCTACTGTTCCAGCCCAAGTTAAAATATTTTAAATAAAACTTCAGAGATCTATACTTGTCTTATATATAATAAAAAAAATTTAAACTGTACTGCTTTTAGTTTTCCATATAGTAGCATAACACTGAAAACACAAGAATTCAGATAATCCATGATGTAGTGAGAAACTTGACTTTTACCTCAGGTTAAGAATAAAGAAAGAGCACTACCACTGAATCTGGAGGCTGATTTCCAAAACTATTTTGACTCCATTAACATTTACCCATAAGCCACTAGACTAAATATAGAAATATTTAATAGGATACATTATTTTCAATTGCATTAATTTAATCTCTGTATGCTATGCCACCCTACCAGTCAGGGTACATATTACTCTAAAGAGAAAAATAAAATGATAGATCAAACTGTTAGATGAACAACAGCTGGAGTTGTTTTTGTTATTGGTATAATAAAGAAAAAAAAAGACAAATGGGTATCATACTTTTTATTTCCTTTATGTTGTTTATATAAATATGTGAAGAATTTATTCTAAGAAAGTTTGGTTTATTTCAGAATAACATATTTTACTATAGGGAATTTCTTATGGTCAGGTTAAAATTGTCCAATTATCTTTTCTTGGTTAGTTCTAGTCTAATAAAAATACAATGAAATAGGTTTCACACATCCATTTTTTACTTTGTATTATATTTCATTATATATATTTTAATAAAGATGTTTTATAAATTTTCCAGTAAACAAATGTGAACTAATAGTTATACCAATATTCTGCACTTACAAGTCTTTGCTGCTGCAAACATCTTATATATATATTGACAACCAGATTTATATATTCATCTAGAAAAATGTAACCAACCATTAAATTTTGGTGACTCATATAAATGTTATTAAAAAAAAACTTGTAAGTACTGATACTAAAACCAAATTCATTATTTGTGCTGAGCTCTGGTTTAGCATATTATCACAAGGATTATTTAGCTGAATAACAAGAAAAATAACTAGGTTTCTTCTAGCCTTTTGCTTCCCAGTATGTGAAACAAAGAAAATAACACCTACTCCTCTTAATTGATGTGAAGATTAAATGAGATAACAAATGTACAGTGCCTTGAAAAAATAAGTGTCTACTAGCATTTTTTAACCCTATATTTTTTAATTGAAGTAGAATGAAAGTTCATTTTCAGGTCAATGGCTCTCAGATTTGGGTGAAATAGGGAAAAGCAATATCCTGCCTAACATCATGTCTAGTTAAATCTTGCCCTAACAATATTTCTGAGGCAGGAGAAGATAGGATTGGAGGAATTAGAACTTCAAATTTGACCACAAGAATAGTCACATGAGGGGCTGAAATACTGGTTTTTATATACAGAAAGCCTGGCACCGTAGTGTTCCTTGAGAAGCAGCATCAATGTGGCCCCATAACACAATAATAAAAGTCATTTTAGGGGCTAGAGGAATAGTGCAGTGGTAGGGCGCTTGCCTTGCATGTGGCTCAGCAGACCTGGAACAGACCTGGATTGGATCCCTGGAATCCCATATCATCCCCTGAGCCTACCAGGAGTGATTTCTGAGCAACAGCCAGGAGTAACCCCTGAGCGCTGCCAGGTGTGGCCCAAAAAACAAACAAACAAAATAGAATCATTTTTAGAATACTCAGCCTTCTAAGAAAATTTCTTCAAATTTAAACTATGCCTTTCTGGATTAGTTTAAGTCAGAGGACTCAGTGAACCAGCCAAAACAGACTGGTGATAAAGAATGGTTGTGATTTTGGGTTGATAGCTATATGTGATGAAAATAGAGATAATTAAACATAATTTCAACTCATTCCAAATGAGGATAAACATTCATTTTTATACAAAAACATACACATAAAATAATTCTAATGAGGGGGCCCGGGAGATAGCATGGAGGTAAGGCGTTTGCCTTTCATGCAAAAGGTCATAGGTTCGAATCCCGGTGCCCCATATGGTCCCCCTTGCCTGCCAGGAGCTCGTGCTCAGAATTTTCAGAATTCTGGTGCTCAGAATTTTCACCTGGTTCTACACTCAGGAATTGCTCCTATCATGCTCGGAGGAACATACTGGATGCAGGGAAATGGAATGGGGTTTGCTACATGCAAGGAACATGTCCAATCTATAATATCACTCCGGCCCATAATTTTACTTATTTTTATGTAAAAAGTGACAAAAACATTAAAATATTTTGGGGAGGGGGAGATTTGGGGCCATATCTGGCTGTGTTGAAGGTTTAGTGATGGATCACTTCTGTATGTTCAGAAAACCATTATGTAGTACCAAGAATCAAATTCAGATCAGCTACATTTATGTCAATTTGTCTTACCTACTCTATTCTCTCTGACCCCTTATCATTTTTTTTTGTTTTTTGTTTTTTTTTGGGGGGGGGTTTTGGGGGTCACACCCGGCAGTGCTCAGGGGTTACTCCTGGCTCCATGCTCAGAAATTGCTCCTGGCAGGCACGGGGGACCATGTGGGGCACCGGGATTCGAACCGATGACCTTTTGCATGAAAGGCAAACGCCTTACCTACATGCTATCTCCCGGGCCCCTTATCATTTTTTAATTAAAATTTTTGTTTATTTCTAGAAGAATCGCATGGTTTCTTTTAGTTCCAGTTCCAGTCTTCTGCTTTTTAAATATTTTGTTGATTTTCAAGAGACATCTATTATTAGTGCAACTTCTAATCCTTTGCTTATTCACACACTAAGCAGGATGTCGCAAGACTAATGTCAAAGATATTATAAGTAATTACCAAAAAATAAGCTCTAAAAGACAATCAGGTAAGGCGTTTTCCTTGCACCTGGCCAAGTTGGGACTGAACTGGTTTTGAACCCCTACATCTCAAATGGACCCCACACCTGCCAGAAGCAATTTCTGAGCTCAGAGTCAGGAGCAACTCTTGGGTGTAGCATCAAATAAAAACAAACAAAAAAATAAAAGATAATCAGTAAAAGTAGAAAAAACTTGTTCCTATTTGTGAACTTTCATAAGAATGTTAAAGATTGCACTTCCTAAGATGGCAAAAAAATAAATTGTTTCACATATTCTTACAGTCTGACTACCACTTCTCTCACTAAGATTTAGGTACTATGCCCCCTTCTTGAGAATAGGCAAAAGCTTGTGACAACTTCAACAAATTAACTGTGATAATGATGTTAAACCCAGGTCATCCACTTGCATTGCAAATATCCTACCCTACTACTAGCTTATGTTGTACTATTTCTCCAGCCATAATTTTCTCAAATTTCTCAAATTGTTTTTTTCTTTATCTTAAGAATATTCTACTATGGGGGCCAGAGAGGTAGCGAAAGAGGTAGGGCATCTGCCTTGCACAAGCTAACCTAGGATGGACTGTGATTTGATTCCCTGGTGTTCCATATGGTCCCCCAAGTCAGGAGTGATTTCTGAGTGCATAGCCAGGAGTAACCCCTGAGAGTCAATGAGTATGGCCCAGAACCAAAAACAAAGACAAAAAAAAACCAACAAAAAAGAAAAGAATATTCTACTCTGACTATTTGCTCAATAACACAAAATTTCCTTTAAGGTCTGAAGTCTCTTAATTATTTTTTATATTCTCCAGGGACCTAACAATTAAGGAATGAATCTGATGTTTCACCATCACACTTTTTTTTTGTTTTGGGGTCACATCCAGTGATGCTCGCTAGGGGTTACTCCTGGCAAGCTCTGGGGATCAAGTAGGATACCAGAGATTGAACCCCGGCTAGCCATGTGCAAGGCAAACGAAATGCCCTACCCACTGTGCTATTGTACTGACTCATTAATCATAAGATTATTTTTGAATTTCTCATATCTTATCCCAGATATGTAACTGTCTGCTTAGCTAACTTTTACTTCCTAGAGAACATACACTTCTTTTTTTGTTGTTTATTTTGGGGCCAAACCTAGCTTAGCTCAAGGCTTACTTCAGGCTCTGTGCTAAGGGATTACTCCTGGAAATTACTCCATATGGGCTGCAGGGATGAAATTCAGTTCTGTGCATGTGCAGGGCAAGCTTACTGCCCGTATACTATCGCTTTGATCAAATCACATAAACAATTACTGCATGGCAGCATGAAATACTTCTATATTTTCTAAAGATTGCTATATATAAATAATATCAGAGTGGTGAATGAAAAAAAACCCAAAAAATGTTCTTTTCTGCCTCTATCCCATAACACACATATATTAAAAGGGAAAACCTTAGAAAATCGAAAGGAACAAAATATTGTAATAGAATAGAGATGCATTGAAGTTAGCAGTTTCCCACTGAATTTTTCCTAAATCAGAGAACTCAAAACAACCCAAAAGCATAATGCCTGATGAATTTTAGAGGCAAAACAGCTCTATTCTAATTCCAGAAAATTTTGTAAGTCAAAGTTTTGTTGTCCCTTGGTATTTTACTATTCCTTCTTGACATTCTTATTTTCTTTGTTTCTTTGGGTTTGTTTTTTGAGTTATCAGGGGCTACTCCTAAGCCTGCACTTAAAATTCACTCCTGGAAGTCTTAGGGGACCATATAGGATGCTGGGATTCGAACCGGTCATCCTGTGATGGCCACATGCAAGGCAAATGCCATACCGCTATGCCATCGCTTCAGTCCCCAGACATTCTTATTTTCAAGTTAGTTGACAGACTCTTAAGATAACCACATAAGTCTGAACACTCGAAATGTATCCAAAACTGCCATTTTAAGTACTGTCTACATCAAGAGTATGACAGAAATTTATAGAATAAAGACAGTATGGACAAGAGATATAATAAAGCAGGTAAAGCAGTACCATGTATGCAGCCAATACAGGTTTGATCCCCAGATATCACATATGGTCTGTAAAAACACAGCTAGGAGTGATTACTTTTAGAGCCAAAGTAAATCAGCCCTGGGCATCTTTGCCTATAATCCAACTTTCCCCTCAACCCCCATTAAAGAGAAAAGAAATTTCTAGTTTTCTTTTTTATTAATTTAAATTTTATTGTATATAAAATACCATTATAAGCACTGTCATATAAATGTATCTATTCAGTAACATAAATAACAAAAGATATCAATTCCAATTATTCTCTGATACTTTTAATTGTATACTGATTCCTTAATACTGATTTGAATGTAACATTAACTTTATATAACAATTTACTCTAGATACAAATCATTTTTTTCTCCTTATGATATTAGCAGAAGACTTTTTTACTAAAATGAATGACTTACAGAAGAATGTAAAGAGCTAGTTTTGAGTTAAAAGATCTTTCAATACCATCTTATCCAAGTAATTTACATAAAAGGTCTCAAGAGGATACAACCCTAGTTTCTTGGTAGGTTCTTCTCTTTACCCTTCTTTGTTTTCACCTACAAGTAAATTTAATCTTCCAAATACCCTTTCAGATGAACCTCAATGCACAGGACATGTTGAATAATACAACATGGAGTAGTGGTCATTACCATATTGCTTGGTACTCTAGATGTGGAAATCACGTTTATACTAAAAATGCTCCATGCACAACCTAACCCTGAAAGTATCAGTTAGCTAAGTTCACCCCCTCTATTGGTGAAGGGTCTAGAAATTGGAAAACCTTTCCCTTTCTGATGTGCTGGCCCTTTTTTCTTTTCTTTTTTATAATGTGTTCTGACCCATCTCATAAAGATCAGACTTCCAACTACAACCTATGAATAGATCTCTCATGTCTGTAGATAAGTGGGTATGTGGTGTGTGTGCATGTGGTGGACCCCTCTGTTTGTCTAACCTGTATTGAACATAATCCCTGCTTATATTGTTTATAGCCCCTGTTGTATACTATCCCTCCTACTCCCCCTATCACTACCCTAAAAAATTCTTCCTATCATCTCACCCCCTCAGCCCTGATCCACTATCTCTCCCCATTTAACCCTCTTTACCCTCAGTCCTTAACTCCTCAGGACAGAGGACCTTCCTCCCGCCCCAGTAAGCTGTCACCTGGCTAATAAAACAAAAGGACATCTCAGCTACCCACTCCAGCAAGAAATTTCAGCCATGGCTCCCACTGACTTACTCTATGTGGCCCTCTTTCTCCCACTATTACCAGCTACTGGATTCAGCTCCAGAGGGACCCCCAGCTTGAAGAGACTACTTAAGGACCCTGACTACTGCAAACCATTTTACAGATTCCACAAGAACACAGTGTGAGATAAAAATGTGCCCTGGATCTAATTCCCCCTCAAATTATCTCAAAACACTCAATAGAAATATCTATATTTTCTTTGTATGTTTACTTTCTTGATAGTTATAACTCTTAGTGTTTATTTCCACATATAGAGGTAGCTCCCCAAGTCCCCCCTTTTCTTCTTTTCTTTATTTTTCCCCCTTCTTTCTTCCTTTGGGGACCTATTCTGGTTCTACTTAGCAGGAAATTCTAGAAAAGAATTCTTGCTTGGGTTAAGAACTCAACTCAAAATCAGTTCGCAGAGATTGTATAGCTTATTATTTTTGCCCCTAAATGCAACAATGATATAATCTGGCATTGCTTCTTTTTTTGCATACATTAATCATAGGGAATACTATTAATATTGCTCATTTTATGTTTTTCTGCATAGACACACTAAAACAGGAAAATCTTATGTACAGAAAGAAGTTCTTATCTAATAGGGGTAAGAACTCAGGAATTTTATAATGCAGTGCTAACATCCATCCTTATCAATCATCATGGGGACCTCACTCAGACCTCGGGTGATCAGTCATTGACCGTCCAACCCAGATCTCCAAGTCCCAACCTTGGAACTGGCACAGTTGCTTGCAGCACCAGGAATAACTTTCCCCAGGGAAGACCTTAATATTGCTCAAGCACAAATTTACTCCAGGGTAGATACATATAACATCTGACAAAGAGGAGGCAGCAACAACTGGATTGAAGAGCAGGTTGCCCTACCTCACCACCTAACAGTGAAATGAAAACAGAAGATCTTCCGTCATGGGATCTATAAAAAACCAAGATCACTAATTAAAGACAATAGACTATAACAACCTTGAATAAACAGAACTTACCCTACAACCATAAACAAAAACTCTATCGTAGGTTTCGCTCATTTATCTGTGCAAAAACCAAGATCTCTAACTGCAGAGGAATGATTGACAACAATGAATGAACAGAACTTTTCCTAGGACCATGAGAAAAGACCTTGGGATTTGACAACTAACACACTGGAGTATATACATGACACATGTTAGTGTGCTTCAAGGGTGGAGACATCTGATATCTCTTAGACCAGAAAATTTTCTTTCTAAGTTCTCCAACTTTTACTGTACTATGCAAAAAATAAACAACAACAACAACAAATCCTGCCCCCCATTTTAATTTTTTCTTTCTTTTCTTTAAATTTTACTTATATTTATAGCTTCTAGATATTGGTTCCCACCTTTTACTTTTTGTTTGTTTGTTTGTTTGTTTGTTTTTTGCAAAATAATAGAAAATGAATCATCTGGTTCTGCCTCACATTTATATGTCTCCTTACAAACTAAGAAAAAGAAAAATATAAAAAAGTGGATGGGACCAAGGTACCAAACGGCCCCAGGAGCACAGAGAAGAAATTAAAATGGTCAGCCCTAAATACCCAAACCAATGTCAAAGACAGTAAAATCAAGAGACCCAAACTATAACAAGCTATACACAAAATGGTCTATAATACTAGCAGTCTAGTGGGTTAATGGTGGAGGTACAGGATGCATGCTGGGAACAATGGTGGAGGGAGGTCAACACTGGTGGTGGGAACAGCCCTAATTCACTTTCACTGTGTGAAAATACAAATACAATACAAATGTGAAAAACTTGTTTAAAAAAAACCTTTCACATTTTTTCCTGTTACTGGCTTACATACTTCGCCTCTAATTCAAATTGAAGTTATTCTGATTGATGGTAGTATTTGAAAGTGAGGAAAGCGGGTGAGCCAAGTACCAGAGGAAAAAATGTTGAATGAGTTCTTAGATATTTTGGATATCAATCACTTGTGTATAGGTTACCTAGAATAGACATTATTAAAAGACCTAATTTAAAAGTGATTCTCAATAAATCTACCACTTTCAATTTTTTGTTTTGTTTTTGGGCCACACCTGGTGATGCTCAGGGGTTATTCCTGGCTATGGGCTCAGAAATTGCTCCTGGCTTGGGGAACCCTATGGGATGCCAGGAATCAAACCATGTTGTGTCCTACGCTAGCGCCTTACCGCTTGCGTCACTGCTATGGTCCCTTAAATCTACAACCTTTTTAGTTTTCTTGATGATTCAATCTGTCCCACTGTTCCCTTTTTTTAATGCAGAGCTGGGGAATGAACCCAAGGCCTCAAATATGCAAACCAAGTGCTCTGCCACTGAGCCATTTCCTGACTCTGCCAATCATCTCTATGGATATGCTCTGGATATCATTACTGCTCTGATATCAAAATATCAATTTAAGTTATTCTACTTTATTACTATGATGTCCTAATTTTCCACAATACATTTCTAACTGCAGATCACATGGCTAGTTATCTTTTAGTTGAATCTGTGAATATAGTAGAATAAGAAACAAAGTATCTTTGAAAATTCATTATCCTTTATAATTCCTATTCTATATATTTTATAATCTGCTACACAAAATAAAAGTAGGTTGCAGATTATATAAAATTACAGTACTTATAATTAAGTATAAGTAGTCTCATATTTTATACCAGTATAAACTTTTGAAAAAGTACATTAGCATAGCAATAAATAGATCTTATAAGTACATATATACATAAAACACTAGGAGACCAAATTTGTCATAGTTCTCTATATTTTTTTTCCTTCACAGACTTCCTTATTTTGCTTTTATCAGTTCAACCATTGACTTGTCATATTTTCTATTCTTCTACCCCACTTTCTATTCTAAATTGGCTCATTTCAAGAGCTAAAAATTTAAAGATAATAAACTCTACATATACTGGGCACAATTAGTATATGGTCAGCATCTTCAATTAAGTCTTCAACCATTCCAGATAATCACATTAATTTTTTCCATTTAGTTTTCTCATCCTCCACAATGATTGTTCCAAACTACCCTAAGAAATCACTTTCCTCAACAGCATATGATATGTAGTACCAGTGCAACAGAAAACAAACTCCCTTGAGAAGTCTGTTGTCATATTTTCATGAAGTATACAAAAACTTTAAACTCATACTTATTTTTCCTTCTTTTTACAAAAATGGAGATTTTTTCTTCCTGTGTTTGTGATTTCCTCAATGTTAACTATCTTTTCTGTTGCTAATTTTTTTTCTGTCTACTGCCGTTAGTTATTAAGCATGTTCAAGTTTCTTTCCTTAAATAAGATCCCTTTCCAACTTCAATTTCTCTAAAGTTTTACTAGCCTTTATTTTTCTTTTCCTTTTCATACTCAAATTCCCCAAGAATGGAGATATCCTCCTGCCTTAATAATAATGTCTAACCACCTTATACCCTTTACAAAGTCCTTTGTGATTATGTCCCTCAACATATATCTGCTTTATCATATGTCAAACTATGCTTGACACATATGACACATATATCAGATTATGTCTGCTGTCCCTTCTCCACACATCAATCTTTTTTGTTTTGGGCCACACCCGGTGATGCTCAGGGGTTACTCCTGGCTATGTGCTCAGAAATCTCTCCTGGCTTGGGGATCCATATGAGATGCCAGGGACCCAACCAAGGTCCATCCTATGTTAGCCACATGCCAAGCAAACGCCCTACCACTGGCTATCACTCCGGCCCCTCCACACATCAATTTTTTTTGGGGGGGGGGGAGGTGAGATAAGCCACATCCAGTGGTGCTCGGGTAACTCCTGACTCTGTATTCAGGGATCATTCCTGAAAGGTTTGAAGGACCAACATAAGAGGTGCCAGAGGTATAACAAGGTCAGCTATTGTAAGGCAAGTGCCCTTTATCCTTTTAGTCCAGCCCCAGAATTCAAGATTAAAGAATTATGTTTCAAATTCTTATAGAGTCATCATGTTCCTTTCTTAGGCAGTTGTCTGAATATTATTTCCACCTGAAATAATATTTTCATTTATAGCTTTTTAATTATTTGTGCCACACCCGGTGTTCACAGGATATTCTTTGTTGTATGCTTAGGAATGACCCATGGAAGATTTACCTGGCATGACAGACAAGTACATTAGCCAATGGTACTATCATCCAGGTCCTGAAATCTTTCCAATTCTTCTGGAGTAGCTCACAACTAATTTATCAAGTCATACTTTAATTATCACATTTTCTTAGAATGTCTTTCTGAATTATCTAAACTCTGTACAGACCAGAGCCAGAGTTAGTTCTCATCAACTTTTCTGCAATATCTAGTATATTTTCAATAAGATTAGAGACTGATTTTTGAATACCAAAAGAAAAACATGCTAAAATAGTTTATAGGGTCAATGCTTTAAAATATCTTTTTTTTGTTTTGTTTTTGGATCACATCTGGCAGCACTCAGAAATCGCTCCTGGCAGACTAGGGGGACGATATGGGATGCCAAGATTCGAACCATGGTCCATCCTGGGGCTACTGCTGTGCTATCTCTCTGGCCCCCATTAAAATGTCTTATAGAATGTTTCAAGTCTCCTTGCACTGGTCATGGCAATTGAAAAAAAAAATCACATTTTTTCTTGCAATATGAAGGAAAATTATCTTGCATACACTGGACACTGACATTACTTGAGTGAATAACGAATTCCTACTTTTTCAGTTGTGGGATTTTTGTTGTTGCTGTTGTTGTACCCGGTGGTGCTCAGGGGTTACTCCTTGCTTTATGCTTAAGAATCATTTCTTGGTGGTGCTCCAGAAATGCTGGGATTGGATATGAGTCATATGACTCAAAAGTGGAAAGAATTGGGGCCAGGGAGATAGCATGGAGGTAAGGCATTTGCGTTTCATGCAAAAGATCATCGGTTCGAATCCCGGTGTCCCATATGGTCCCCCGTGCCTGCCAGGAGCAATTTCTGAGCATGGAG
>PVKC010000040.1:0-110792 GCA_004027635.1 Crocidura indochinensis
GGTAGTTATTCAGGAGCCATACTGGGTGTACTTGGGAGGCTATCTGTGGTACAAGGATTCAAACCATTGTCCCTACCGATTGCAAGGCAAATCCGAAAGCTTTGTACGATCTCTCTGACTCTTGGCCTATAACAACTCTTAACAATGATGCATACCTAAACCAACAGTCCAGTTGGCTGAGTATTGTTAGCAGTGGCCCTTGATGTTCTGAGCACTGCTTCAGAATTCCTCGCCCCAAAGCTCCCCCCAAAAGCAAAATCCGAAACAACTTCTGCTCTCTCTTTCCCTCTCTCTCTGTCTCTCCCACTCTCCCCCACTCTTTTGCTCCAACTTTGGTTATCTTATGAAACTTCTGTCAAAATGCCAATACATACCCCTTTTCCCAGCTCTCATGCATGCACGGCTTTACCATTGAGCCATCTCCCTGCCCCCTGCATTTTGACCAGTTCTTACCAATTTTCTTTCTTTTGAGTTCCCACCTTGGGAAATAAAGGCAGATGCTGCCATACACATTTCTACCTTCATCCTTTTTAGTGTCACCAAAAATGATCGTTTAATGGAACCAAAGTCAGAATTTGAGTTATAACAATGCTGCATACCAAGAACAACAAAATACTATAAGGTGACTCTGAAGAACAACACGGAAACTAGTAAGTACAATATACCCCTCTGATTCCATGATTCAGCAGTTCTCTGGAGTCAACTACTGATAAAACATATGTACAAGTTGTTAGGTCTACAATAGTTGAGTCTCTATTACACATGTACAGGTGTTTTTCAGACCCTTACTAAAATTATATAACTTAAAAACTACTGGGCCCGGGAGATAGCATGGAGGTAAGGCGTTTGCCTTTCATGCAAAATGTCATCGGTTCGAATCCCGGTGCCCCATATGGTCCCCCGTGCCTGCCAGGAGCAATTTCTGAGCATGGAGCCAGGAGTAGTAACCCCTGAGCACTGCCGGGTGTGACCCCCCCAAAAAAAAACCAAAAAAAAAAAAAGAAAAAAAAACTTCTGATATAGTCTACAAGGCATGTATTGAGTGAGGTAGAATCAGACCAGTCCCATTAATCCCACAACATAGTATTTATATTTCATGAGGTGTTATAAGATGACAGAGATGGGGGCTCGAGCGGTGACGCAAGCGGTAGGGTGTTTGCCTTGCACGTGATAAACTAGGACACACCGCAATTCGATCCCCTGGTATCCCTATGGTTCCCCAAGCCAGGACCAATTTCTGAGTGCATAGCCAAGAGAAACCCCTGAGCGTCATTGGGTGTGGTCCAAAAAGCAAAAAAAAAAAAAAATGACAGAGATTAATTAAATTATATAAAGAGATCTACACAGGTTACATGTAACTACTGTATTACTTTATAAGAAATTTCCTGGGGCTCAAGAAATAGTGCAGTGGATAGGGCATTTGCCATACATGTGGCCCACCTAAGTTTGATCCCAGCATCCCATATAGTTCCCTAATCCCCACTAGCAGTGATCCCAAAATGCAAAGCCAGGAGTAATCCATAAACCTCATCAGGTAGACCCAAAACAAAAACAAAAATGATACACATAAGAGAATTGAGTATTCCAGTTTTAGGTAACCTTGGAGCTCCTGGAAGTAATCCTTGCTGGATAATCAGAGAACAGGCCTTCTTCACATAATCCTTTCCTCTTCCTGGAATTAATGGTGATTTCAATATTTCCCTCCTCTTCATGAAGCCATTCGTAATTTATTTCATATGTTCCAACACCACTACTTTTTAAGCCCATAATGAAGGATCACATGTATTCAAATGCATTATTAAGTTTATATTTTCCCTACTGGACACTTTTTTTTTAGACGCTTTCAATATCCTTGCTCCAAGTAGGTCAAACTAATTTCCACACCAAGGTTTTCCTTCCCCTGATGGGAAGGACTGATGTTTTTTCTTGTTCAGCCTCCCCTGTTTTGCTGGAGCACATCTCCAGTCACTCCCCCTAGGAACACTTCCCAGTGGAAGTCACTTGAATCCTATGCTTCTAAGATGTTTGTTTTTGCTCTTAATTAATGTTTGATTATAGTACTCTGGGATGACATGTACTTTTTTATTAAAATTAAAGAGGATTGAAGCTGGAGAGATAGTAAAGGGGGTAAGGTGCCTGTCTTGCAGATGGTTGACCCAGATTCTATTACTGGCACCACATGGTCCCCGGAGCACTGACAGGTAAAGCTCTTGTGGTCTCTGAGAGCCAGTGGCTAGCCAAGGATCACCCGGAGGGGCCCTAAACTTCCTGAGCACTGCTTAATGGAGAGGATGTCTTTAAAACTTTTCCAAAATATACCTCTAGTGGCTTTATATAACAACATTGTTATTTTAGCATTTATTTGAATAAAAATATTACTAAGAGTGTAGCCTTTTATGCTCCTTTTAAGTTTCTTTTCCTGTCAAATTCCAGAATTTCATTATGTATCTTATTGTGATTTGTTCTTTGATATTGAAATGGACTTTCTTTTTTAGTTCACTGATTATTTTTCTTTGTCTTCATTTACTCTCTTTAGGGTAGAGAGATTGTAAAGGGGGAGGGTGCTTGCCTTGCATGGGGTTGAAGTGGGTTCGACCCCTGGTTCCCCATTATTTTCTTTTATTTTTCTGGACATTCTACCAGTCAAAAAAGTTGGGTTGGGTCAGAGAGATAGTACAGCAGTAGGGTGTTTGCCTTGCACGCAGCCGACTCAAGACGGACAGTGGCTTGAATCCCAGCATCCCATACGATCCCCCGAGCCTGCCAGGAGTGATTTGTTAGTGTAGAGCCAGGATTAATTCCTGAGCGCTCAAAACCCAAAGAATAACCTCCCCCCCCAAAGTGGATTTGTCTACCCCACTTTCTCATTCTGCTTTTTTTGGGGGGAGGGGGGTTACATTTAGCAGTACTCAGGGGTTATGCCTGGCTCTGCGCTCAGAAATCACTCCTGGCAGGCTCAGGGGCCATATGAAATCCTGGGTCTCGAACCCGGTCAGCCTCGTTCAAGGCGAACAGTTGTACTGTTGCTCCAGCCCCCTTTCTGCCTTTTTATTCCACTTTTTGGAAGCGCATTCTATTTCCCAGTATTCTTAGTATGCATGCAAAATTTCTGCTATTGCAGGTTTAAGGACACACAACTATTTTCCATCTCTGATTATTTTTATAACAGCTTATTTTTGCTTCATGAATCATATACCTTATCTCTTTATTTTTCGTGTTGTTTCCCCCCCCCCCCCTATTCCAGAATCATCTCTCCAGCTGCTGGGGCTGGTGAGACAGAAGGGGAAGCTTGGCATCTCATCACAAGTCTAGAAGAAGTTATGTAGCCTGAAATATTTCTGCACCAAATGACCAAATCCAGAGACCTAAATCTTAGGGTACAACATTGAGAACTAGGTTTCTGCAGCTTCTGTTCACAACAAATATGTTGTAAACATATTTGAGACAGAACCTGTGTGTGTGTGTGTGTGTGTGTGTGTGTGTTTCTGTTTGAAGATACTTGGCACTTGGTTTAATCCCAATCACTGACTTATGAACTCAGAACCCAGAGCCATGGGTTCTAGAACATGCCAAAAGCTTACCAGACATGAGCAACTGTAGCACTCTTGAGCACTGGGACTGAGGCAACACTTCTATGTTACGCCATATTCAACAGCAAAATTATCCAGAAAAAAGCAGAAAGTGGGAAAATGTGTGGCCCTAAGAAGACTGCAAGGATGCTAGTGTACAGGACAGAAGCTGTAAGAAGAGTGTGAAGCATCTGTTTAGCTGGGAAAGGGTTTGCCTCTGGGTGATTCGCACTGTGGTACTCAGCATCTGTCCACAAGAGACAGAAAGCACAAAAATATTGATTTGGGGATTACAAATAAATTTTAGTAAGTAGAATTAATAAATAATGTGGATTCAGTCTATCATCTCTCAAATGATCCATCTATCCATGTAAACCATTTCTTTAACATAATTTCACTGTTTTTTTTTTTTTTCAGAAACAGATGCCTGAGTTCAACCATACACATTTAATGTATTGTAATTTTCTTAGGGAAGACTGGAAATCCTTCTGAAATAACTTAGAATCTCAACGCCATAAATTAAAAATAAGAAATTTGTTGGTCAAAATATATCTCTTCTGTATGACTAGTGACAAGTTAGGTCATCAAAAGACAAATGACACAAGGACAACATTTACAAATTCATATTCCAGAGAGAAAAAGGACTTCCTCAAATTTAATGTGAAAACTGCACAGTCACGAAAATGATAAAATGGAGAAGGGAAGGAAGAGAGTTACAGAAAAGGAAATTCCAATGGCCATTAAACACACAGAGAAGAAATGCCAAATGGCACAATAAGAGAAATGCAAATTGAAAGCCCTGAGCTACTGTATTTTCACAGATCATGTTGGGAAAAACCCAAGTCTGACAGCTGTTTGGTTGACAGGCAGTGGGCAGAAGGCATTCTCAAACATAAAAAGCATAAGGCCATTCTGCTTCGACCTTGTAGACAACAACTTGACAGTATCTCTCAAAATTACAAATATGCTTACTCTCTGACCCAACAATCTCACTTCTGGGAATTGGTCCTCTATGTTAAACATGACAAATGCACAAAGTTATTCACTAGAGGACCTGCTGGTGACAGCACAACATTAACGACCACCCAAGCATTCTTTAATGAAGGGCTGGTTGGGTAAATAACATTTTATCCATCTGATGGATGCCATGGGGACCCAGGCGACTTGGCTTGCCAAGTAAGGAAGGGAAGGGGAAAGAGGGAATTCCATTTTAAGGAATTTAAACTTGCTACGTGTTGGAATTGGTGATAGAGTACAGGAGGCAGGAAATGGTCTGAGATGAGAAAGAGCAGCATTCACTCCCGCCTCCCACATATTCCTCTATCTACTGGCTGGATCCTCTGTCTGGGCTCCCTGTTATGGATTGGTCAGATGTGATGGCATTAGGAGGTTGAGATGGGCAGAGTATCCAGGTGGGAATCAATGTCTCTAGAAAGGTCTTTAGAAGAAAGGCAAGTGCTGAGGGCAATTTTTTGGGGGGCGGATATGTTCGGTACCAGGAATCAAACCCATAGTCTCTCACCTCACAGAGACAAGCATGAGGACCAATGCAGAGGTTAGATGCCATAGCCAAGAGAGGCCTGGATTCTAGAAGTGGAAAACAAACAAACAAACAAACAAACAAGAAATGATCTTTATTTGAAGTCTGGGGAAGGGCTTTGGGGATGGAGAATAAAGTCCCAGGGCTCTATTGAAGGAGGCCATGCTTTGCATGCAGGAGGCCTGTGCCCAAACTCTCAGCACTGCATGATCTCCTGAGCACTAAAACAAAACAAGTCCCCCAAACAAAGCCAACACTTACACAAAACTGAATTCTGCTATTTGAACACCTTGACTGAACTTTATTTTTTTAAACTTTATTTATTTATGTATTTATTTTTTGGTTTTTGGGCCACACCCGGTGATGCTCAGGGGTTACTCCTGGCTATTCGCTCAGAAGTCGCTCCTGGCAGGCACGGGGAACCATATGGGGAACCGGGGGATCGAACCGTGGTCTGTCCTAGGTTAGCGCAGGCACCTTAGCTCCAGCGCCACTGCCCGGACCCTATTTATTGATTGATTGATTGATTGATGGGCCATATATGGCAGCACTCAGGGGTTACTCCTGGCTTTGCACTCAGAAATCACCCCTGGCAGGCTGGGGGACCATATGGGATGCCAGAAATCAAACCAGGTCTCTCCCAGGTTGGCTGCATGCAAGGCAAACATCCTACCGGCTCCTTGAGTGCACTTTCTAAAAATACATTTTGATGGACAGGCCTCCAGAGTTAGAAAACAATATATCTAATGTTATTCTAACACATTATCACTGGCACGTATCACAGTGGCTCAAACTTGAATATGATTTAATGATCATAAATTGCCAGGTCAGACATGTTTCTAGTAATGTCAGTTAGAACAGAGCCTGAAAACCAATGTCCAGTGGAAATCCAGAGAAAGTTTAGGGTGAGATAGAGTTGGAGGAACTCAGCAGTGGAGATAAGACTCAGTAGGAGTGAGGCTTCCTAGAGGCAGGCCCACCTGAGAAAAAGGAGCTGAATAGAAAGCATTGTCCAGGGTGGGAACAGCCACCCAGGGTGGGAATCTGAAAGAGGGAGGTCAGTTCCTGGAAGAGTAAATCCAGGCCATTCAGGGGGCCTGGAACAGTCAGGGAAGAGGGAACAGGTTAGACACGAAGACAGGTCATGCACACATGATTGTGACTTCTTTGATGCTTGCACGGACTCTGCCTTGGCTATCACTCTCGTTCCTGGGAAAAATTCAAATCCTGTCTGTGTCTTGCAAAGAACAGAACAGTCTACATGCTTAGAGTGGTGGCATGAATTGTTTGAGGTCTTGGGCTCTTAGGGTCACATTTCAGGAGTGTCAGTGAGTTTATCAGTCTCCTAAAGGATAAAGATGTTTGCTCCAGGGTTGACTCAGATGCTGGAGAGCCAATCTAGGGGGTTGGGGGCCATGCAGTGCATTCCTCCCCACACAGCACAGGGAAGGTTCTAGCAGGGTACTGGAGAAAAGTTGGGGGGAAGAGCTTCTGGTTCCTCTTGTCTTTGAGCCAAGAGCAAATTCCTGTAAGACTGTGAGAAGCCTGCCTGAGGCCCCACCTGCAACCCAGGCATCTTGCAGGATGGGGGTCCTTTGCCTCTGTGAGTGGAGAGAGGCAAGGACTGGGCCCACTGGAGCTGTTGTTTTCTCTTTGTTTTACACACAATGCCCCAGAAAAACATTTTGCTGATATGTAATTAGGCCAACATAATAGAGTCTAAGAAAGCAGTCGGTCTCATTTTAGACGACTTTGGCTTTCATAATGTTCAAAGAGAATACGTTAAAAGAAAAAAAAAAGGCAGCTTAGTGCTCAGATGTAGAAAAGGGGCTGATGGCTGGAAACACAAGCGGTGGTTCTTGGAAGACTCTTTCCCACCCCTGCTGGTTAATTCACATCTTCGCTCCATTTTCTCTCGCAGGCAAGGATGACAGCAAGGGCCGGAGCCCTGGGAGAGCCTGGCCCCATAATGGGAGTAACTGCTATTATTATTTGAGATTCGTTGTTTGCAAAAGTGGCCTCAATTATTACCTCCCTGCCTCCTGGCCTCTTTACACAAGCTCTGCAGCTTGGTCCAGGGAGAAGTCCTTTCCTTTGGCCGGTGCCCTACCTATTGCAGGCTGCTGTGACTCTGTAGTAAAATATTCAGAAAATTCTCAGCCTCTCAAAGGGCCTTGTTGTACCTATTTATTCAGTGATCCCTCTTGTACTCACACTTCAAGTGTCACTTGAGTGATGATGGCAGACCAAATAGGAGACAGGTACCAGGTACCACCAGAATAGCAGCCTCTGCAGGTCACATCAATAGCATGTGTGAGTAGGCAGACTACAGGGTTGGGGTGCTTGCCTTGCTGTGGTCAGTCCTGGTTTGATCTCCAGCAATACACAGAGTGTTCCAAGCACTGCTAGGGGTCATTCCATTTTTTGGGGGGGGTGCCAAACCCAGCGGTGCTCAGCGATTACTTCTGGCTCTGCTTTCAGAAATTGCTCCTGGCTCAAGGGACCATATGGGACGCCAGGAATTGAACCCGCATCCGTCCTGGGTCAGCTGTGTGCAAGACACACACCTTACCTCTTACTCCTACTCTGACCTTTAGGGGTCAGTCCTGAGCACAGAGTCAGGAATAGCCCTGACTACTGCAGGGTGAGTTCAACCCAGTACCATATACAGAATCACCCAGAGACCTGTGCTCTGGCTGGTCACAGCAGCACCTTACTCTGATCCACTGAGCTTTGTTTTTGTTCTTTTTGGTTTTGAAGTCACACCCAGCAGCGCTCAGGAGTTACTCCTGGCTCTTTGCTCAGATATCACTCCTGGCAGTTTTGGGGGACCATTTGAAATGCCAGGATTCAAACCACTGTCCTTCTGCATGCAAGGCAAATGCCTTACCTCCATGCTATCTCTCTGGCCCCCACTGAACTTTGTTAAGTAGGTTTGCTCCAATCCCAGAGGCTGAAAAATTATTCATATTTGAGGAGGAAAGAAATGGCTGGGTGCATCTCTGAGAGAAAAAATAGTCACCATGGTGAAAGTTCCCTATTGTGAGCTGAAAAATAAAATGTTATTGTACATTTCTCATTCCCATTCTCCAGAGCAACTTAGTATCATTTTTTTCCTTACAACCCACCACACTGGCACAAACAGCCATGAACACTCCTCCACACCCCCCCCACACACTACACCTTGTTTCTTTCATGCCAGACCCATTATGCCCTTCCATGACAATCTGGAGCACTGAAATGTCATCTATGAGGTCCTCCCTAGAGGGCCAGCTCCAGCTACCGAGGCTCCCTGGGAGACTGAGATAGCCAACCACTTGGGGGCAGATGACTTGGCTTAGACAGCCTGGCTGCTCCTGAAGCCCCTCTCATGCCAAGCTGGTAGAGACCCAAGACTGCATGTGCAAGATAGCATGCTCCTGGATGGAGCAGGAGCTGGTGGGGTGGCACAGCCAGAATGCTGCTCCAGTCTCTGAATGCAATGGGTGAGCTGAGAGCGGAGCCAGAGCATGTTTATGTGCACATACATGTTGTTGGAGCTGTTTATAGAGAGAAACACACGGGTTAGAATGAGGACTTTGGAGGACATGAGAGATGCTTCACACAAGTGCTCCTAGATGATGCTAGAGAAGATGAGGCTGGATGTTGCACTGTTTTTGTTTTGTTTTGTTTTGTTTTGTTTTTGACTGTGTGTGTGTGTGTGTGTTACTCCTGGCAATGCGCTCAAAAATCGCTCTTGGCTTGGGGGACCATATGGGGTGCTGGGGATGGAACCATGGTCTGTCCTAGTATAGCACTTGCAAGGCAGACACCTTACTGATAGCACCACCACTCCAGCCCCTGGGTGTTGCATTGTTAAGCTGACACTGGGTGAAGTAGACGAAGGGGAGACCATGAGTGTAATAGGGAACAATGATTAATGCCATGTTACCTTTCAGGCATGGTTCCATTCGACCTACTCTGTGGGTATTCCTGGAGGTTGCAGTTTTCTGAAGATTTTTTTGTACAAGCAGGGGATGCTGGGTAGGGTTTGGGCTAAAGATGGGGCTGGGATGGTATCCTTGCCAGCATACTGAGAAGCCACTTTGTTGGATAACTACGAAGCACATAAGACACCTTTTCTCTGTCTAGGGATATGCTTTGTCCCTACCAGTAGCTTGGATGAAATGAAATTTAGACTTTCTGGGAGTAGATGTGATTCCCCATTTTTTTACTCTTCGGATAATTTCAGTTACATAAGGGATCAGGGTTTTTCAGCATTCCTTTTATTCCTATCTCATCTACTCCCTATAAACAAGAAAATGGTTTAAAATGAGTATTCCTAGGGCTAGAGAGCTAGTACAAGGGCTAAGGCATTTATTTTGCATAATAGTGACCCAAGTTTGATCCCTGGCACCCTAGATGGTTTCCTGAGCCTTGCTAGGAGTGATCTTTGAACAAAGAGCCAGGATTAAGCTCAGAGCAATGCCAGGTATGGTCAAAAACAAAATAAATAAATAAGGTTCTACAGACCAAACCTTATTAGTATTGTGGGTGGGTCTGGGTCCCTTCAGAATATCTCCATCAGTAAATACAAGGTGCCACCTCCAGTCCGAAGTTGTGAAAGGTAGTCTCTTCCAGGTGAACTAGATGTCAGATTTTTATTATCATGGTAATTATATATTACCAAGATCAAGTCCCTCAATATGTTCTTCAAGGACCTGTTCCTGTTAAGTGCACTTCCAGTCAAAATTTGGGGTTCTGTCACCTCCACAGATAAATCTAACCCTCAGGTCCTAATTGTTCTGCTCAGCCCTCCACATGAAACCTTCCAGGAAGTCAATGATGAAGACAAGAGAGGTGACAGGATTTTCACAGTGTCGAGAACAAAACAACATGGGGTGTCGTCTGGGAAATCCTACTTTGTCACTGTCTGAGCATTCAGAGCATGCGAAGAGAGGCAGTAGATACAACACTGACCCTGATTAAACTCTCTTTCATTAGAGTTGATGTCAAATCAAGTATCCTTCTTTCTCCATCATTGATTTTTTAACTTAAGTGCAATTGATTTTTTTAATACTTAAAAATGTAACCCATTACATTTTATTGGACTGGTTTTGATCCAACATTTATAAACTAATACACAATGAGATACGAAGGGGTTGGTTTAAGAAGTTGGGGAAACCTACTGAAAAGGAATCTAGGTAAGTTATTTTCAAGGTATCCTGTTGTGTGCCCCCCACTTTTAAAAAAATGGGGGACTATTTCTACAAACATCAACTGAAATTTAATTTAAAATAAGCAGCTCTGGTTGACTATGGTGTTGGTACCTTGCCTACAATCTCCCCCAGATTCAAAAAAATACCCTTGAGCCTCTTCATCACTCAGTAGTTTTTCCCTCCTTGAGCTTCCATCCGTGCCCAACTTTACTGATGTTGTAGAGCTCAAGAACATCCATGTCATTTTAATCCCAGATGGCCACCCAGTAGGCTCTGTGGTTTCCCAGCTATGGGTATTCCATAGGCCCACAGTCTTTCTGTAGGCACTAATGGAAAAAGTGTAAAACAGGACAAGGCACAGGCTGGGAGTGCTGGATTCATAAGCAAAGACCTTCTCCAAATCAACTATCTTTGGGGGGCTGTCTTTTAGTCTTCCTAGAGGCACTTTGTGTTTTGGTTTTACTAAAAATCTTAGTGTTGGGAATTTCAAAAAACATTTCACTGTGAGGAATAGGTATACATGCTCCTCTAACCACAAGAACACCCTGGTCCTCTGGGGTCATTGATTATCTGTCATAAGCTCTTGGAGAACCATTTGCTCTGTCCTTATCTGTGGCTTCCAGATTCTCTGGACATCTAAAAGCTCTTAAGAGGGGGCTCGTGGAAAACCTGAGGAGAACAACAGTCTTGAGGGACAGCCAGGAAAAGACAAGAACTTCTGTTCTCAGTGGCAAGGAACTGAATAAGCTGGGAGTTGGACTCTTCCCACTGGGCCTGCCAAGTAGACAGTGTGGACTCAGTTTGTGGAAGCAGAAATGAAAGACCTAGATCAAGCCTTGGGGAGAAGGGAAGAAGAGGGGTGGAGAGAGGAAAAGGGAAAAGGGGTGGGAGTGGAATAAAAATATAGGAAGAGTGACAGAGAAATATTTTTGTTTTAGGCCACACTCTGTAATACTCAGGGGTTACTTTTAGCTCAGTACTCAGGACTCACTCCTGGTAGTGCACCAGGAACCATATAGGGTGTTGGGAATTGTATGAGGGTCAGCACATGCAAAACAAATTCTCTACCTGCTATATTATCACTCTAGTCCTAGGAGCCAAGCTTTCCTTATCACAGCAAGGATCATTGCCTCCTTCTTGATTTTCTGGGGTGTGCATTGTTGGTTTTTTTTTTTTTATTTTTTGAGGAGGGCCACACTTGGTGATGCTCAGGGGTTACTTCTGGCTATGTGCTCAGAAATTGCCTCCTGGCTTGAGGAACCATATGGGATGCCGAGGGAACAAACCACAGTCCATTCTAGGTTAGTGCATGCAAGGCAAATGCCCTACCACTTGCGCCACTGCTCTGGTCCCTCATTGTTTGTTTTAAGGCCCAGATTTTCACTATTTTCTGGAAATCAGGTGTCCTTAGTGCCTGTGGTCTTCTCTAGAATACTCCTTGTGCTGCCTCCACTTTCATCAGATATAAAATGTTACTGGTGAGTGTGAGGTCTGCCATCATGCACCAGGAAGACTGACAAGGAGACTGTGTGTATAAGGTTTAGGGTGCCTTCCTCTTTATGGACTGCCCTCCTTCCTTCAGCAGTGAAATATTTCTTGCCCAGAGTTCTCCACCCATCGTGGCCCAAAATGACACACAGGCATCAATTTCTGGTGAATTGTTTCTTTTCGTTTTGGGCCATATTTGAGGGCACATAAGGGCTATTTCCAGCTCTGTGCTCAGGAATGTGACCCCTGGTGTACTTAGGAAACCCTAAGCAGTGCAAGGAATTCAAGTCAGGGATGGTATTATACAAGGCAAGCACATTAGTCCCTCTACTCTGATTTGGCCCTTGAATAAAATTATTTGGGTGGGGTGATGGTTGCCTCAGCAATGCCCAGAACCAGGAGCTTTGGCAGCAAAGATTCTAATCTAAGAACACAAACAAGGATCTGAAACTCCTCAGCAATGCTAGAAGTGCCAGATGGTCTCTAAAGGAACTGGTTCCTTTGGCCAGGGCAGGTGGAAAATTTTAGGAACTAGGGAAATGGAGGTTGAATGAGTGGGGCACCTAGCTGGGTGTTCCGAAAATCAATTCAGGTAGACCCACAAGATACTCAGGTTTAGGAGAACCCATTCTGAAGCAGAACAAGCTGATGGACAGGACATCAGCCCCTTCTCATGCCAGCATATGCACAGTGAGGGTGAGACTATGTGTTCCTGAGATGGCAGGATGCAGAGACCCATCATTATCCCTGTAGGGAGAATTGGAAAAAAGAAAAGAGAAAAGGCTAGGAAAACATCATGAAAAGAGGATTCTGTAATCAGATGTCGACCATACTGTACAGATCGAGGCTGGACATGATACAGCATGTTCTGGAGTGGTTCAGATAGAAAAATGTGGTGGGATTCTAACCAATAGGTCCCCAATTCCAAAGATTAGCCATGGCCAGAGAGAGTATAGGGTTCATGACATTGATGTGTATATAAGCAAGGTTGAATGGACCAGCACATTTGCACACAACCATGACATAGGTGTGTTTGTGTGTGTGCTTGCATAAGTGAGGCTACATGGAGCTGCATTGACCCATAACATAGATGTGTGTGCATGTTTAAATAACACTGAATGGACAGAACCGTGACATAGTGCATGTGTGTTTATAAGGCTAAGTTAAGCTGCACATTTTCACAGAATCATGACACACATGCATATGTTTATATATGTGTGTATGTAAGTGAGGTTGGGTGGTATAGTGTATTTGCATAGAACCATGATGTTGACATGCAAGAGCAGCAGACGCAGGAAGGGAGATGTCTATTCCATTGGGACAAAAGAGACAAAGCTAGTTAAGAGAAGATTGTCTCTTAGATCCCACAAGTCCATAGCTAGCTTAGGGGTACAGTATAACCAGAAGAGTTATACTGTTATCTCTCCCTTTGAGAGATGGCTACCTCAAAGGCTGACAGTGACAGAAGATAGGGGTTTGGGTCTACCATGGGAAATGGAGGTTCTCCAAAGACACTGGCAAGATGAGTAAGACTAAAGACTTTGTGTAAAAGAAACTGGAGAATAGTTAACATTAGTTAATCAATCCACCTGTCATCACTCCCAGAAAAATTCAGACTCTATGTTTCCACCCAGCAGGATGCCAGCCATACCTGAGTACTAAGAGGGTGAAAAATGATTAAATAAATGTACTGGCTTGCCAGCAAATGTCTTTGAGGAGCCCTGTGGATGGAGAATTGGAAGTTTTAGTGTTTGACTATTTCAATTGCATAATACTTCTGCCAGTGCTGATTTCAAGCTAACAATTTGACCAAAACAATTGTGAGTGTGGAATTTGGAAAGATACGATTGGCTTTGCAAGCTAGTGGTGCATCACTGGGCACACTAAAAAACTATTTATTTTACAGGCATGCTGTAGAGAAAAAAATTCTTGGAAGGGGGTGGAAAGTGGAGATAGGGAGGGAAAGAGAAAGAGAAAGAGGAATAGAGTGCACACGTGGTGTGTGTGTGTGTGTGTGTGTG
The DNA here is from genome assembly GCA_004027635.1 of Crocidura indochinensis. Lineage (NCBI taxonomy): Eukaryota > Metazoa > Chordata > Mammalia > Eulipotyphla > Soricidae > Crocidura > Crocidura indochinensis. Next base: position 13,817 of record PVKC010000040.1, read on the forward strand.
TGTGTGTGTGTGTGTGTGTGTGTGTGTGTGTGTACATGTACTCAAGGGAGGAAATGATTTAAACTGACATCTGCTAGATTATAGGTTAATGCCTCACTCAGGTGATCAAGTTAAAGAAAGTTAAAGTATTCTAACTTTTAACTGAAGATATGTTTATTTCTCCCAACTAACTTCTTAACCAACAAGTTGACCTCTGATCCAAAGGCCAACTGCGATCTAATTATTTCACTTGTAATCCACTCTCCCTCCCTAAATGCCCATAAAACAGACCTGCAGCCACACATCTTCCCCAGCCCTGACCCAGTAAGGTTACAATCAATTTCCAAGGCCTCAGATAAAGTCAGGTTGTACCCGTCACCCACTTGTTTGTGGTAATCTTGAAGTTCCAGATAACAGGTGGCCCCAAAGGTTAATAACTGTCCTTGGTGAAAACTAAACACCAATCTCCTTAAGGCTATGGAAACGGACCTCAGTGTCCCAGGACTGAGTTTCTGAATCGGCAGGTCCAGACCCCACATTTCCCATCACTTGCCTAGTGCTGCTGCTGTAGGCACTATTGCCAGGACACACCTGAAGAAGCTTCCTTCAGAATTTCTGGATCATTGCCACGGAGCCAGCCTTCCCTGGAAACCACAACTTCCCTCAAGGTGAGATTCTGCATACATCCTATGCCCACTGTTGCATCTGCTCAGGCCCAGGTTTAGGGGTGCATTCAGACACTGTTGGGAATCAACAGTTACTGAATATTGGGGTGCCCATGGCTCAGTCCTGAATATGCTCCTGAAGCTCCTTAGCAGTGACTTGAAGCCAACACTTTGCTACATGTCCCAGACAGATGGGAAAAAGTATTCCCTCTAATGAGGACACAGGGTCACTTGGGCTTTTGGAGGACCTATATACCTATATTGGATTCTCTGCTACAAAGGAATTCCCCCTTCCTTTGCACCCCACTTCTACTTAGGGCTGGAGAGGGAGGAAATGATGGGGCTTGATCACAAACTAGGTCATCCCTGGAGTTCTCCCATCCTGGCATACAGAAGTTCAGGCTTCTATCCAGGGTCTGGGATGCAATTCTACCATTATGGGATTTGGAGATTTTCACATTTCTAGACACTCCCTGGTTGGCACAATGGCATCATTGCTCCAGGAATCCCAACTAGCCCTACACAACTTTTTCTGGGTTATGCAGCCCCTGGACACCCTGCTCATCCCTATCTTGAAGGTGAGGTAAGCATCCAGGTTCCTTATGAAGAGCAGAAGTCACACCTGTCTCCCTTGGGCACAGAAAGCCTAGGCTGGCAGGCCAAACTCCCTTCTTGCTCCGCACCCCCAATAATGCCAATTCAATATTCTTCCAGAGCCTGCTCAAGAGTATCCAGAAGTCAGCCTCCATGTGGGCGATGGGGAAAGGGAGGACATTCAAGAAACTCCCTACCTCCAGAGTTGGAGAAACGCCTTTATAGGTTACAGTAAACCTCATCAGAGCCTGTGTTCTGCCTGGTGGCCCAAAGCAGCCTCAATATAAAACGTGGAACACTCAACCTGTTACATAACCGCTCTGGGCCTCAGTTTCCTCATCTATGAAAGAAACCACTGTACTTACCTGGCAGGCTACTTGTGAAAAGTCAAGTGTGTGGGTGGGTCTCAATTTTTCTTCCCAGGTAGAAGGAGCTAGAGAGCAGATCTAATGCCAGGAATATATTCTTACTACCAAGGCCACTCAGCACTCTTCACGTTGCCAGACTTTTCAGTGACATGTGAGTGAAAGAAGAATCTTCCTCCATTCATTGTTGTGGGCACACACACACTGTATATATTTTACAGGATGGGAAAAGTGGGGCATGCTCCCAATGTAGGGATAAGGAGTAAGATTGTGAAGAGATACATGGGGTCTTCCTAGGGTCTGCCCAAGCCCCACTGCCTTTCAGGGGGCGCTGAGCTGCTTCCCAGGTCAGAGGGAGCAAGCAGAGAGAACACCCACAGTCAGAAACCACCCCTGCTGCCAATCCCCACTTACTTCCAGAACGGTCCATTGTTCAACAACAATAGCGTCATAGCCCTGCGTGGTTTTGCTATCTTCTGTGGAAACAGCTTCAAAAATGAATACTCCATCTGTCAAACTGTGCAAGGAATCTGTGGGGAAAAAAAAGAAAGAAAGAAAAAGGCGGGGGGTGGGGTGGGGGTGGCTTCTGGAAACCGTCTGTGTCAGAAGCCTTACAAGCAGCAAAAATTTTCACTGCATTCATTAATAATCCCAATCAGAACATCTTTTCAGCATGTTAATTAAAGAAGGCACACACGGCCCCAGAGTCTAGCCCCCTCAGAATGAATGAGACTAATTTACCTCGCAGTTTTGAATAATATCCTTGATTTTATGAGCCCAAATTTCATTGTTAGCAATCACTCTCTGATTTCAGGCGTTTACCTTCCTTTGCACACGGAGACACCAGGAGAGAACAGTTTCAGGGGAAAACATAGCCACTTAGCAACGGTTTTTAGGAGAAAACTCTATTTAGGTAAAAAAGACTTCTTTTTTTAATTTTAGTTTTTCTGGGCATAGGGAAAGTCAGAACACCTCAGTTCTGTGCTTGTTGCTTGTGAAGTGGTGATTCTTGAAGATGGCAGGATGTGAGCTCCTATACAGACAGCATTTGAGGGGGAATAGGGGAAAGATGTCCACCAGAATGACCCCTGAAAATGTTTCATTGGGCATTGCTCTCTTTCGAGCTTTGAATGAGGAGAAGAGGCTATCAGCAACCTGTCTGCTGAAGCACTTGTGTTTCCTGGCTCCCACTTGGGTAGACAGACCCTATCCCCCAAGTGCCACCAAACACCAAGTGCCCAGATCAGAGACTGTGGGAGAATGAAAAGTGGGTAGTTTGGGTCTATCATGGAAACTCATAAGATCTCTTTCAGAGACTCAGTCTTGCCATATGTGAAATGGGTTCTAGATTGAAAACACTCCTCATACCTACATGCCATGTAACCAACGATTGATCAGTCCTAGTCCTAACTGAGCTGTGTCCTTTTCCAAAGACTTGGGGCTTTACTTTCCCAAGGGACAATACTTGGAAAGGCGACTCAGACTAAATAAGGTCATATAGTTGGGCCCGAGCCCACAGGATTAATATTCTCCTAAGAAGTGGAAGTGGGATTTGGAGATGCCACAGAGGAATTGGAGGGCACATATGTCCAACCTAGGTGCCATTCTCAGCACCACCAGGTCTCCCAAGGATTCCTGCTGCAGCCCTCGGGTACCTCAGGCACCTCGGACACCTCAAGGCTACCCTGAGCAGCATCTCACCTCAGTCCTTCCTTTTCCTTAGGGATGGGAGGTGGGTGGGAAGCAAATGCCACAAATGCCACACTTAGTGGTGTTTGAAGTATATTTCTGCTTCTGAACCTAGGTTACTCCTGGCAGGCCCGGGATCCATATGGGGTGCCAGGGACAAAAGTCATGTCAAGTGCACACAAGGCAAGCCTCTTGCCTGTTGTACTATCGCTCTGGCTCCCTCAGACCCTTTAATTGATTGAATTCCTGACTTGGTTGAATGAGAATCACTGGTGACCCCTCCACCTCCTGAGCATCCTCCCCACAAAAGAGAAGTCATACACACCAGGGCTTCTATAGTGTGGTAAAGCCACAGGACTCAGCAAGTGCCTGCAAGCTAGGAAGAGGTTTCTGTCCCTCCCCCCCAAACAAATTCACTAGCACTTTGATCTAGCAATTCAGTTCTCTGAACAATGAATGTCTATTGTCCAAGTCCCTTAGTCTGTCTGTTTTTTTTCTCACAACAATCTGACTAGAGTGACACATGTAGAATGTATATTTAGTGACAAACCACTTTGATTTTAAAAGGATAATTTCCATAATGTAATTTTCCCCCTTTTCCACACCCCCAGGGAAGAAATGAGACAAATTCAGAAAGTCGTAAAGTTCTCCAAATCACACAAGGATTCAAGGGACTGCCAGTATTGTATAAAGGGCACCGAGAAAAAGATAGACATAGAAACACATAATGATCTTTAGTCTCTGTCTTCCATCAGGCTTCCAACGTCAAAGCCAAGACCATCAATATGAAAAAATTATTTATAGCAGGGCCAGAGCGATAGCACAGCAGTAGGCTGTTTGCCTTGCATGCAGCTGACCTAGGAAGGGCCTGGGTTCGATCTCCGTCATCCCACATGGTCCTCTAAGCTAGGAGCAATTTCTGAGCACAGAGGCAGGAGTAACTCCTGAGCATCACTGGTGTGGCCCCAAAACAAAACAAAACAAAAAAAGATTATAGCATCAAATCAATAAATCAAAAAACACTACAACTGAGAGATGGCTCAAAGGGCTGAATGCATGCCTTCCAGGTTAGAGTCCTCGGTTTGCTTCCCTGCTTACCTATATGGTCCTCTAAGCACCACTGGGAGTAATCCCTGAGCATAGAAGCTGAGTTTCTGGCACCATCAGATGTGGCTCTAAATGCACTTTAATACTAGAACACCATTAGAAAAGTATCAACTAATTCACTTATCCTCTTCTTCCAATGACTAGTAAATATTAGGAAAATTTTTCAAATGAAATTTTTTATTTAACTGGCAAATGTTGAAAAGGAAATGTTCGCCTCGGGTAAGGATGAAATGAGAACATGGCCAAGAAAATCCTACCAGTACCTTCCTTGCTGGGGGCATTTTCACAAGATCTCAAGAGCCTAAACCAAGTTCATTCTCTTTGACCCAGATATCCTGCCTCTTTTAGTCCCTACTGGGACAATAACCTCCCGTACAGTCAAATATTTTTCTGCCAGCATTACTATCAGATTATTGAAGGGGAAAAAATACCAAGCTAACTTCTCAGAAATCTGCATCTTCAACTACAGAAGCAATTGAACACAAGACCTGTAAATTGCTTGTTATAAAATTTTAAGGAAATACATGACAGGCTAGCCATGCTGATGAGTGGCAGAATTCAAGAGAATTTGGATTTTCCGTGACAATAAATTATTGTTTTTGTTTTTTGGGATACACCCAAAGATGCTCAAGGATATACTCAGAGGTTACATACCCAAGTATTACTACTGATTCTGCACTCAGGAATTATTCCTGGTGGTGCTTGGGGGACCCTATGGGATGCCAAGGGTAGAAATCAAATAAGCTGTGTGAAAGGCAAATGCCCTTCCCACTGAATTATAGCTCCAGCTATTATGTTATTTATACCTGTGAAAGTAATTCTTGAAACACAGGAGCCTAAGCCCAAGGGCCACCCAATCTGACAAGAAAACCCCAAATTTAAGCACAGTCTTTAGAGGTTAATCAGTATCCTACTCCAGTTTCTCTCCGATTTCCTGTCTGCTATGAAAGAGCAGAGTTTGCCTCTCTCATCTTCTCTTAGAACAAATATTCCCTAAAAGTGTGTGTCTTTTGCCCTCCCCACAATCATGGCAAAGTTTATCAGCAGGAAACAGAACTGCTCTTTAATTGAATCATATCCCAAATGTTTGGGGGGTCTAGGAGCTGCACAGGGCAGCTTATTTGTAGGGTACTTGTAGGTAGAGACTGGAGGTCCACCAGGAACCCAGACCACATTAGGGGTGCTCCCAGGAACTGCTTAGAATCAAGTAGATCAGTAGATATTCTGATTCCCTCATTATGGAAGCAGAACAAACATTTCTCCAGACTTCTCACACAATCCAATCCAATGTTCAAAGTTTCTACCTGTAGATCCTCACGGAAAACCTCTGAGCTCTTTAAATGGACGCACCAGGTACTTTATGTATGAGGATGCCCAATTCTACAGAAACACGGTGAATATCATAGCTTGCCAACTCTGGAGGTGAAGGACAGAGATACTGTAGCCCATTTGGACTTTTTCTCAGGCCAGGAAAGGGGGCCACCATGGGCAGCGGACAAAGGTCTGGCCATGTTGGGAGATGTAAAGTCAGGACAAACCAGGTCCTATGCACCACCCACCTCCCAGCATCTGCCACTAAGCCTGTTATTCAGCTCTTCTGACTCTAAAGTGCTGATTTACCTACTTAGCTAGGAAGCCTGTTTAGAACAGCTGTCAAAATGTGGTCATCTGTAACAGCAAAAAAGTCAATGAAGCACAGAGAGCAGACAGCTGGGCTTTTACCAAGCCCCTTGTTTTGACGGCCTCGTCCACTCCCATCTCATTTCCCTCCATGGTGCAGCCTAGTGGCGATGTGCGCTGTGTTGGGTATAAATAGGCCCATCACAAAGGTGCCGGATGTAGAAAGGTTAAGTCGGGCTCTATCACTGGGAAACACTCTATTATCGCTGCATTTTTTATGAAAGTAAAGCTGCTTCCCTACTGTGCACCCAAAGCCATTTGCCCTGGTAAGTATATAAATATTTGATGCTGGCCTTTGGGTAAAAGGCCACCTTACCATCCCCAGCTCATGATTTACAAGAAGGATGTGGGAAAGGAGATTTACCCGATTTTCCCAAGAGAGAAATTCTGTGAGGCAAGTGCTCTTTCCCTGTGGCCTCTGAGACATTAAGGCTCTGTGGAGTGAGCGGGGCTTCAGGATCTCTCCAGTGCTGGGCCACCAAGTCTAACCTGATGTGTGCACAGTGCTTCTGAAGTTGACAGGTGCTCAGTGCAGAGCTTAATTTTGTGAGATTAAAACAAAACATTAGGTTATCTCTCTCTTTTGGGTTTTGGGTCAAATCCGGCAGTGCTCAGGGGTTACTACTGGCTCTGCATTCAGAAATAGCTCCTGGAGGGCTTGGGGGATCATATGGGATGCCGGGAATTGAACTACTGTCAGTCCTGGGTTGGCTGCGTGCAAGTCAAACACCCGACTGCTGCACTATCACTCTGGCCCCATAAGATCTCTTTTAATCAAAGGGAGGAGAGATGGGCCACATCTGGTTGTACTAAGGACATATTCCTGGTTCTGTTCTCAGGAATCATTCTGGAGTCTGTACTTAGGGATCACCCTGAGCTCTGTACTCAGGGGTCACTCCAGGATCTGTGCTCAGGGATCATACTGGGCTCCGTACTCAAGGATCACTCCTGGTAGTCCAGGAGCAGGGACTGAACCTGGGTTGGTTGCATGCAAAGCAGGCACCTTATCCCTTTTACTGGATCTCTGGCCCATTTTTCTTAGTTTTGTTTTGCTTTAGGCCATATCCAGAGATGCTCAGGGCTTACTCCTGTCTATGGCTGCATTCAGGAGTCATTTTTTGGGGGGCTCTTGGAACCATCTGAGGTATGGAAGATTGAAGCTGTATTGGCTGGGTACAAGGCAAGCACTCTATTCCTTGTACTGGTGCACTGGCCCTTTCTCCTTTTTATTTTAGCATGTTAAATTGAACTTGGCTGTCTAAACTGTGGGAGATAAACTGTGGGAAATAAACTGATTTTCTTGCCTCTGAGGTTGGGGTTCTCTTCCCAATAAATGCTGCAAGGTTCCCTTAGCACCATCTTGGTTTCAGACTCAGCACATAGCAATGGCATGGCCATAAGGACAAGCATGGTACTAAAATGTAACACACTTGCCACCATGGGAGTCATTGTTTGAGTAATTCTGGACGCCAGTACTGTCTTGCTTCTCAGTCAAACTGCCATGAATCTGCTGATGCCAGGACAGGAGCGAGCAAGCCAATTCTCATCTCCAAGAGGATGTGTAGGCCTGGCATCTTTCCTGCATCCCCAATGTGAACCAGCCAATCCTCGAGAACCTACCTTCTGTAACTGGGGGTCGCGACTCCTGATGGGGTCACCACATGAATATGAAGGTTGTGCAATCATGGACAACAGTAAAAGGTTTCTGAAGTCTCATTGACTAAGAAAATCAATTCAAAATCGACCTCACAAAAAACCCTGCTTGCTCTGAAATAGAATCCAGACCTATAGGTACAAAGTCTGATAGTCCTAGAGACGCCTTGCTTCCTTTTTCTCCCTCCTCTTCACCTTCACCAAAGCTGTAGGCTCCTGCTGATTCACAACCCTCAATTAGCTTCAGCACCAACACTAATGAGCATCACCCAGAAATTTTTTCAGCACCTCCTGATCATGGGTTCTGGGGCCATCCCAGAGCCTGAAGGTCTATCTGTGTAAACATTTGGATTGAACTGGGGGAAGGAGAAGAGACTGTGAGAGTGTAAAGAAGCTACTTTTTGGAGGAGAAAAGCAGGGCCAGAGCGAGCACTGGACTTGCATGAGTATGGTCCATCCTCCCTCCAAATACACAAAGACTGATTAAGAATGGAAGGGCGTCTAGGCAGCCTGTATCTCCAGGTGATCCATCATGTGGGACTCAATGTGATCTTGTCGCAAATGCTTGTTCAACCAAGGCCTCAGAACTCAATTACAATTTACAGGGAGCAGAGACTGAAGAAATTACATAAGGTACATGCCACAAGAAGGAGTGCCAAGGACCGGGCACTGTACAAAAGGGACTCGGGGCAGCAAAACTCTCTCTGAGTGAGAGATATGAGAATAAAGGGGTTCACGGTGGCAATGCAGCTGGGACCCTGGTCCAATACTTGATGCCAAGGTCCTTTCTAAAGGGGTTGAGGACATAGGAATATGGCAGATAAAGGTGACAGGATGAACCCCAAGATAAGAGGGGTAATAGGTAGGGTAATGGAGAGAGAGAAGTGGGGAAGGAAGAAGGGAGGTAAAAAAGGGGATAGGGGAGATAGAGGGAGGTGGGGAGGGGTGATTAGGTGTATGGGAGGAAAGTGGGGAGGAAGGAAGGATGGGGAGGAGGTGAGGTAGAAGAGAGTGATATGGGGAAAGGAAAAGGGGAAGGGAAGCAGAAGGTACAGAGAGAGTAGGGAACCAAAAGGAGGAAGAGTGCAGAGCTAGGGCCTGGTGGTGGCAGTCTGGCAGTCTTTGGTGAGAACCATCTGGGCCTTCAGATGGGCACTTCCCTGCTGTCCAGCTCTGCTCTGAGCCCCAGTGGACCCTGCACTAACAGCAGAAGGTTATTCTTGACCTCTCCTACCCTCTAGAAACACAGGTTCGGACATTTCCTCTCTAGGATTTCTATGGGCCCCTCCAACCTACAGCATGACCGGCTCCCTACCTCAAACTCTTCCATTCACCCTCCTGTTGGAGAGCCTCACCATTCAGCAGTAAAGCACCTCCTTCCTCCAGCCCCTGCCTTCCTCACAACTTCCCTGCCACTCTGATATCAAGACCACTCTGATATCCTTGCAATGGTCATGGTTCCTTTGTCAGTGCTCACAGCCATAATGCAGAGCTATCAGTAGTATCTTTACTGGGTGTCCCTTGTTCCCAAGGCGATGAGTAACCTAACCCAGGAGATTGTGGGGACATCCAGAGGCCAGGACAGTTGTAAAATGTGAGGATAAGCTCCATGTCCTCATGAGGCAGTAAAGATTTGAAAAACAGTTGGAGCTGGAGTCTTTTGTTTTTGCATTTTGGCCACACCTAGTGGTGCTCAGGATTACTCCAGGCTCTTTGCTAAGGGGTTATTTCTAATAGTGCTTGAGAGACCACATGTATGCCATGGATTTCTTCCAGGTTGGCAGCATGCAAGGCAAATGCCCTACCCACTCAGATGCCCTGAAGCTAGAGAGACTTAATCAGGAATGACCCCTAAACACAGGATCAGAAACAATCCTAAGCACCCCAAAACTGTCACTCACCTTTCCAAATTAGAATAGTCCTTGATTAAAAAGAAAAGATTATACAACTACATATCCTTTCTGCAGGGAGAGAGAAAAGCCATGCACAGTCTGTGAGTTGCTCCATGACCACCAGAATGAGATCAAGCAGCCATCTGGCTACAACTTATGGCAGGTGGTAGGCACCCCTGAAGGCAGTGGGACCTCCCTAAAGCTGAGGCCATATAAAATAGCCCAAAGACACTTTGCCACTGGTGTTATAGGTTACATCTCAAACCAAACCACAGCCATCCCAAATTCTAGAACTATGTGGACACTGTAGAGACCTCTGGGAGTGGGAAGCCAAATGTCCTTGTCACAGGAATGGCACTGAATCTTCAGGAAACCTGAATCATGAAACTCAAGAACTGCATCATTACGTTGCCACCTTGTTCTCTAAAGATGAATAAAAATCACAAACATCTTGTGGCTGAAGTCATAGCACAGCGGTAGAGCATTTGCTTTGCACATGGCTGATCCAGGATGGACCTGGGTTTGATCCTCGAATCCCAGATGGTCTCCCAAGCCAGGAGCAATTTCTGAGCACATAGCCAGGAGTAAACCCCTGAGCATCACCAGGTGTGGCTCAAAAACCAATAAAAAATTACAAACATCAGTCACACTGACCACTTTTCCAGAATTCAGTACCTGGGCTGGCTGATGACTTCCAAATTAGATAGCAGAGACAGAGAATGTCTCCCTAACTATAGAAAATTCTACTGGACAGCGCTGCCCTATGATGACCTCTACCAGTCACCTGCCTCGTCATTCTTCTGTTCCGTCAAAGTCCATGGCCCTCTCGCATGTGCCAGTTGCCACATCGCCATGTGTTACACAGAGGTCAACAGGACTTGTACCTAAAACTAAGACTGGTACTGTATTAGGGTCCAATGCACAGGAGGAGGTGAGTTTAGGGACCTGTAGCACAAAGACTTCTGTCTCTTAAGTATCCATAGCAAAGGAAGAAGTATACAAATGCTGTTTCTGACTCTGCCAATTTGTGGAGAAAAATTGCTTAATCATCAAGACAGGAGACTGTTGATGCCCCCTGCCAGGTCTTGCTGGGATCAGCAAGTTTGGTGTTGCACTTATTTAGGAAACCTACAGCTGGCAGTCCTCTGGAGCCACACATGCTGGCATGTTGGCTCTACTCCCTACTCTTCTCAGCTTGCACATGGCCTGTGACTGACTCTGTGTGAACCCAGAGTGCTTTCTTGGAACTCTTACCCCTTTGGAGGAATGTTCTACCTTCCAACTGCCAGCATTATACCAGAGGAGCAAGCCTAAAAGATAGCCCATAATTGGGTAGGGAATCCTGGGGAGCCCCGAGACCCAGAAACAGTGTGTGTCCTGGTGGAGTTTATAGAACGCAGGCTGTTCAATTCACTTCTCTGCTGTTAATTCCAAGGTGCTGCTACTGCGACTTCAAACTGTAATAGTGTCTATAAACAATTTGCACTTTCTGAGAGGCATGATCCCAGGGGGTAATTAACTAACCCAGGGAAGCATCTCTCTAAAAGCCTTTAAAAGCAACAAAAATGGGGACCACTATCCAATGAAACAGAATAATCCCCCCCTCCCAACACACAGATCCTTCCTTTGTGGCTTTGAAAGCTACCTGGCTAGTATCAACCTAGGTCATGGGCCATATGAAAAATTCCTCAAGATATGTGGATAAGAAAGTAAATGCAGCCTGTCCTTTAGCTGTGAAGCATTTGTGCTGAAAGAGGAATGCTCAAAAGATGGGTTAAAATGACAAGTGGGAAAAACAGGGCTCACCAGGATTGCCTCTGCTGGAGTTGACCCCAACCTACCATTGACTGTTCCCAGATAGAAGATAGAGTTCACCAACACGCCGCCTTTCCGGAAGTGATCGCTCATGTGCTCCAACCAGTTGGCATCCAGACCACTCACTGTCTGGCCATTTCTGGAGACCCGAAGCGGGATGGTGACAGGGTAATACTGGCGGCACTTTTGGTGGCTCTTCGGTTTGTTGAACAGGGTGTAGATCTCCATTTCTGTTGGGGTTTGTAAACAGGGTGGGAGAAAAAGAGGGGCAACGGTGAGCTGGGTGATCTGTTCTGCCCCTGCAAGGTTTCATGAAGGCACATGGCATCCAAGGTAGTGTCTGTTCCATCAACTTCATCACAGCCCATTCCAAGAACAACATTTGAGGGCCTTGAAAGTAAAGTTGGGTGTCATGTCTCTCAGAGGTTGACCCTTGAGTGAGGGGACTTCCATTTTAGATCTGACTTATGAGGAATAGCTGTGACCTGAGATTTTTTTTTCAACTAATCATAATTCTCTGAGAGAAGAACTGGTATTCATTTCTAAGAATTTATATAAAATGTCATTGGGAAACAAAAGCAGACCCATTGGGCCTAGAGTTAGTTTTTCAAAATATAATGTAGTTACCTATATGATATAAATAAAGTCAATCCACAGATGAACCACAGGACATAGTATAGTGGTTAGGACACAAGTCCAGCATCTGCCTGACCCAGGTTTGTTTCCTAGCATGACATGTCTCCTGAGCACTGCAACACTGGAGGTCCCATACACAGCCAAGTAGCCTGAATACCCCCAAGCACTACAGGGTCTAAGCAAAATTCCATTTGCAGATTCTTGCACTGAATGGATGACCTGATTTGGCTGAGAATCATTCAGACTTCCTGAGCACTGCTTTGGAATTCCCACCACACCCCCCCTCCCCAATACCACTATGACCCTGGGAAACTTGTATATCCTGAGCTATATTTATAAACCAGGGTGATGTATCCTGGGGCTGACCACATATTATATATTCAAGTACATCAAAAATACATCATTGATATAAATGTGCTCCCATAAACATGGGTTTCTGCCCGGAGTGGTCAGATACTCCAATAGTCAGGCAGGCACTGGGTTTTATAGGGCTGCATTAATAGCTCAGTATCTCAACAATCAATACTCACTACCTGCACCATCCCACCCTTGCCAGTTGTACGTGCTGCCAGCCATGAGCGAGCAGCAGCCGCCTCTGGGAGCAAATACCTGAAATTACAATTTAAGTCCGAAGGTCTATTTTTGTGTTCCTCATTGAGGCAAGCAATCAAGCTTCACCCAGCATCAACAGTTTTGCTTACACAGTCCTGTCAAGAATACACTTTGGTTTCCAAAAAAGATCTATTTGGATAAGAAGAAAATCTCCACCTTTCTTTCAAAGAGATATTTGAAAGGTCATAAACAATGCCTGACACCTGGCCTAGACCCACGCTCCAGGGGGCTGCATCCCATTTTTCAGGATTTCACAATTTCTGGCAGTATTTAAATACCAGCTGAATTATGACTTTTCTAAACAGACTGACTTTCTTTATTTAAATAAATGCAGTGAAAAGGGAAACTCTGCCTCTTGGTCATAACCATAAGAGAAACAATGACCACTGGGCCATAAACAGACGGGAATGATGAGGCATATCAACACCAAATATGTTCATCCACATCTCGGCTAAAACTATCCCACACAATTATTGTATTCAGGGACAAAGGAAGACTGAGCTAGCATCAATAGAGATCTCTGAGCAGTAGTGCCAGGCCCAATGCTGCCACAAGTGGGAGTTTAGATAATGGGGAAGTCATTTCAAGGCATTCACTGGAAAGATCCAAAGAGAGAGAAATGTGCCCATCCTTATCAGGTCTTCTGAGGATAAAACCTACTTTCATCAAACAATGCTTCTCGGGACCCTAGTCTGAACAGGAAGCTATCTCTAGTCAATAAACATTTGCATCTGAGAAAACAATTCTTGGCCTACAGAAATGACAACCGGTGCACAATTTCATGATTTAGAAGGAAAAACTTCAGAACTGAAGTTATGCAGATAAAGAATCAAGCAAGGAATTGGAGTTCAGCCAGGGAAATAAAGGGGAATGTCAGGAGGTGAACTAGGATGATTGGGTGCTTTCATTGTCCTATAAAAGCAAAGTTACTAAAGACAAGAGGATTAGAAATGGTCTGTAGTCCACGACAGCCTTTGGATTTCTTTAAAAGCAGGCCCTGGGAATTGGGGGGTACAAGTGGTTTATTAGGGCAGGAGTATTAATGAGAACAGCGAAGAGAGGAAAGGCAGTGACGTATGAATTCTTGAGCAGTTTACCACCATGGTAATGGGGCTCGCACTATAAAAAACATACTATAGTGGGGGCCCAGGAGATAGCATGGAGGTAAGGTGTTTGCCTTTCATGCATAAAGGTCATCGGTTCAAATCCCGGTGCCCCATATGGTCCCCCGTGCCTGCCAGGAGCAATTTCTGAGCATGGAGTCAGGAGTAACCCCTGAGCTCTGCGGGGTATGATCCAAAAAACAAACAAAAAAAACCATATAGTGATCACAGGTTGGTCCACAAAGGGATAAATAACTCAGGTTTGTCATTTTCAGGGATTAAAACCATTCCTAGGGACTCTGACCTATAGACATATGCCCATTCCATCAAATACCTGACTAGGAGAAATGTCCTGAGGTGACCCCAAGAAAGAGAGTCAGACAGAACCCTGGCCACCACAGTCCACCACAGATGAACCAAATGCAGAAGGAAAAGATCCCAGTCTGAAGACAGTATGTGTTCTGAACTGAGAAATGACCAGCTCAAGTTTGAGAAACACAGGACAACACTAGCTATAATTCCCCACTCTGAGGCCCAGACAAAAATACACACACTCCCCAAAGCAGTATGAAATAGAAAGGGAATAAGGTCAAAAACGAAGAACCAAGAAGGTCAGGTGGACTGGGGCAAGACAAGGCCATCATCTGTCCCTCCTTAACTGGACCACCCTGGGGTAGGCAGCACAAACTGACATAGTAAGAAAGGGGAGACACTGCTGGAAACAAGGACCTCCACTGAGACATGGGCAGAAGCCTGGCTGCAGATGCACAATCTCTGTTATCCTGTTTCCACACTCATGGGCCTGTCCATGAACTTGGAAACTAGCCAGGAGCAATGGTTTGTTTCTGTGAGCTCCCACGGCCCACTGTCCTGGTTCCCACACAGGCTCCACAAACAGATACCAATACACCCAGAAAGCAGCTCTGGGAGTGCTGAGATTCTTTCAATGGCCTGCTGACTCTGTCATCACCCTGGTGAAAAGCTTTTTCCAGACGTGGAACAGAAAGTTCAAGAGGCAAAGTTGAGGTATTATTCCCTAGAATGTTCTGAGAAGGGCTTACGAATGGCATGATCCAAGCACTTATGGTGCACAGGTGTATAGGCTTGTGGATCTTGTGCTTCTACTTCTGCCTCCACCATCTCATCGTCTTTCTCTTTTCTCCTAATGGAGGGCTCTTCCTTGGCCATTGAGCACACCCCCCCCCCTTTGTCTAGGAAAGCTGTCATCTGGCAGAAGCAGCATCTAGGTCTGTTGACTCACTCACGCCAGATAAAAACTGAAAGTAAGCAGAGCAAAAGGAGGTGCAAAGCTCCCCAGAGCAGGAGGCAGATGGTAGGTGACCAGTTCAGAGTCCATAGGGTAGTGGCACTTCACATAGGAAAGAAGTTTTCAGTGTGGTCCAATGGCCTTGACACTGGACTAGGCAGGGAATAGGACAACCAGGCAGGTCCTGGAGTTCCAGGATGAGAGGTAAGAAGTTACAGTTTGATCCACAGCATAGGACTACTAAAATTCAGTGGGAACAGGACTGTCAGTGGATGTCAGAGTTGGCCATCAAGCTGGGAAGGGAGGGCCTGGGAAGTCATGGGCCGGATATATGGTTCTAGTAGCAGACACATGCATAAAGCCCAGCATGTTGATTCCAGGCACTGTATGCATTACCCTATGCACTACCATGTGTGGCCTAGCTCCTGAGTACCACCATTACCACCAGCAGTCAAACACAAATAAAAAGATGAAAGTTCCCATCCTGAAGGGGTGAGATGGGATGTCATGGTGAGCAGAAAGAATAGAGAAGCCTGAATCTGGGAGGAGGTTCCTCCAAGCTGCCATCAGCCACAGGGCAGCTTTTGGCCGGGATGGGGTCGGGACAAAGCATGGCCACTGCTGCTTCAGCTCCGCCTTCAAGGAGGTAATGGGATGGCTGGCAGCAGTCTGCCATTCTGAGGACTCCTACCCCCACAGCTGCCCATGGATCACTCCCAAAATCTACCAGAGGGACCCATTAGTTCAATGCCCAGAAGCCTTAAGTGGTTCCCCCAGATATTAAGCTGCTAAGTGGCAAAGCCAAGTGCCTTTCCAACTCCAAATCCCAGGCTGTTTGCTAAATCCAAAAAAGCGCTCATTTCATCAGGCCACGGAGAAGCAGAACTGTGAGCACGGGTGGGCGCTCGATAGCAGCTGTTAATGGCCAGAGTGGAAAAAGCTAGGCAGAGGGAGGCGGGTGGAGCACTTAGAAGAATTCAAGAATTCAGCTGGGGTAGAATTCTCTATGGAGAGGGGCAGAGACTGACCCTTGAAGGAAAAGGACACAGGATGGAGAGGTCAGAGGCACCTCCTCTCCTGCTGAGAGTACCACTGAACACCAGCCCGGTAGTCCTCTCAGAGATACAGATGAAAAACACTGCAGCACTGAGCTTCAGGTGGAGCACGTGCAGGGCAGAGAAAACTCTCTGAGTACTATAAGGGAGATGGTGAAGAGATGAGATGGATTAGTGTGAAGATGACCTACAAGCCTTTATGTTTCTCTTACCTAGTATGGACCACGTTTTAATCCCCCAGCATCCCATATGGTCCCCCAAGTCAGGAGTGATTTCTGAGTGCATAGCCAGGGGTAACCCCTGAGCATAACTGAGTATGCCCCAGCCCCCCCCCCAAAAAAAGAAATGCCACATGCACAAGGTGTGGGGAGAGAGTGATTATGCCAGAGGTATGGCGGAGGGCACTGCCAGGGGGCTACCCTGGCATTCCTACCAATTCCTACCAGTGTTCTCTGAACAGCTTCCCATCAAGCAGCAGGAGCTTCCCCTGGACCAGAAAATCAAAGTCAAGGAGCAAAAAGAGAATGGCAGGATGGGCCTGGGGGAGCCAGCTAGCAAGAGAGAACACCAGCCCCCAAACCACAGATAGGTCTCAGGAGCTTGGGAGGGCACAAGGGTGACCCACTGAGCTCTCAGGAGGGGGCAGGAGAGACTAGCAGCCAGGGTATGGGGGGTATCACAGCCTAGATTTCCCCTTTAAAGGAAATCCATGAGAGGAGGAGGCAGGGGGGATCCCTTCGGATTCTTTTTAATTGTCTTGCTGTGATTGCCTATTTAAACTCACCTGGCAGAAAGAGACAGAAAAACACTTTACTCTCCTTAGGGTGCCCAAGAGAACCTGAGCTGAGTTGAGCAGGCAATGGGGAGGGGAAGTCGACAGGGGAGGGAGGGTAGGTGACAAGGGCCTGGACTTCCCAGGGAAGGAAACCACAAGACTCGCCCAGAACAAGATAGGAGTGCAGCTGGGGTTAGCCAAGAGTTCTGATCCCTGGGGATAGGGTCCCAGATGACCGTCTCACCTCAGGGAACCAGACGACAGTGGAGGATGAGGAAGGGACATTCAGACCAGACACTGGGACCTAGCACCCCAGTCTCAGTCGGTCACAAAGCTGTGCGAGACATGATCCAGACAACACAGGGTAACAACACATTCTGAGGTGGCCTTGGAGTCAGCTGCCACTTTCACTCCCTACCAAGAGCAGTAGTGAGGTCCAAAAGCATGTGAGTTGGGGAAAGACAGATATGGGTTTCCTAGAGGTAGGGAACTGAGGAGACATGGGATTGTCACCTTCTGGAACCAGCTCCTGAGCACAGTGAGGAACCCTTTGTCATGGACAGAACAGGGAGATCTGGCTTTCCAAATAAGAAGACCCTTGAGAAAATAGGTCACAGGCCAAGACAGGGGGTGCTGAGTGACTTCTGTGCTTTGGTTTCAGGGATGAAAGGGGAATGAGGGAGAAGTATACAGCAGGGTAAGTTTTATGAATGAGGATAGATCCCAATGAATTCTCCCTGGGGTCCCTTCACAGAAGCTAAGAAGTCTGCAAGGTATCTTGGAGAAAAGGTATATTTGGATCATGGGTAGTATTTAAGCCACCCCAGGGTAACTTCTTGTTTCACTCCCTTTCCCAAAGCCAGGCTTCCTGTCAGAAGAGATCAGCAGTGGGGGCAGGAGCACTTATGAATTAAAGAGAATTATGGAGTATTTTGAACATGCTTTTCATTTAATCTTCCACCAAAATCCACGGCTGCAGTGCTAGGTTACTAGGGAGAAAATGAGGAATTGTAGGCTCTCCTGACAGAGCTGGCTAAAGGTGGCTGCCTTTTATTTTGGGTGGTGGTGGTTTGGTCACACCCAGCAATGCACAGGGCTTACTTTGCCTCTGCACTCAGGTAATCACTCCTGGCAGTGCTCAGACATATGTAGTTCTGGGAATTAAATGGCATCAGTCATATGCAAGGCAAGCACCTTAACCCCTGTACCAGTTGTCCAGTTTTTGGGTTTGGATTTTATTTATTTATTTACTTATTTATTTCTGGCATTGGGGTCACACCTGGTGACACTCAGGGCTTATTCCTAATTGAGCTGAAAGATAATTCCTAGAATAATTTGGGGGAACATATGGTATCAGGGATCAAACAAGGGTCTGCCTCATGTAAAGAAATTGCCCTAGCTGGGGCCAGAGCAGTGGCACAAGCAGTAGGGTATCTGTTTTGCATGTGCTAACCTAGGACAGGTCATGCTTCGGTTTGATCCCCCAGCATCCCATATGGTCCCCCAAGCCAGGAGAGATTTCTGAGCGCAGAGCCAGGAGTAACCCCTGAGTGTCACCAGTGTGGCGCAAAAACAACAACAACAAAAAAAGAAGAAATTGCCCTACCTGTTGTACCATCACTCTAGTCATGGTATCTGGCTTCTTAACCACTGTGCTACCTGTCTCCCTACAACTCCTGCCCCTTTATTTTGGGGATTCCACCTGTCTTCAACTTCCTCATCCTAGAGTCCTAGAGGCTTCATAGAGAAGGTCTTTCTTCCTTCTCAGGACTCAGTACACACTTTCAGCAACCACAGGAGATGGATATTTCTAGAATATTAAAGAGAGTCTTTAGGGGGGCCGGGCAGAGGCGCTGGAGGTAAGGTCCTAGGAGGACCGCGGTTTGATCCCCCGGTTACCCATATGGTCCCCCCTGCCTGCCAAGAGCGACTTCTGAGTGAATAGCCAAGAGTAACCCCTGAGTGTCACCGGGTGTGGCCCCCCCCCAAAAAAAAAAGAGAGAGAGAGTCTTTAGGCTCTAAATTAAAAAAAAATCCATATGGTGACATCCCTTTTGTTATGTCAATCCTGATTGAAATTAAAAAGTGTGAGAATGATAGCATAGCAGTAAAGCTTTTGCTTTGCATGTAGCGGATCCTTGACAGACAATGGTTTGAATCCCAGCATCTAATATGGTCCCTTGAGCCTGCCAGAAGCTATTTCTGAACACAGAGCCAGGAGTAAATCCTGAGCACCTCCGGGTGTGACCCAAAAACAAACAATCATACAAAAAAAAAAAAAGAAAAGATAAAAGAAAAACTCTGACAAGATTAGTTCTGGAAACTGATTTGCAGAGATGAGTGAGAAGATGAACTGCTCCCATTATATCAGAGGCAACAATTAATTCTCCTTTTATCATTCTCCTGGATGGAGTTAGAAACCTTCCTTTCTCAGGGTTCCTGAGTTATTCTTAAAGTATAAGCTAGTCCTCATAGCTTGATTTTCAGAATCTGTAAATAAATAGCATTCACCAAAAGGATGATGCCTACAAAGAATGACTCCAAAGCACAAGGGCTCCTTCCTCTCAGTGGAGCTAGAGGGAGAGAGGAAAGGATGGCAAGCGAAGGAAAGACCTCACTTCCATGAACTGTATGAAGTTTATTAGCTTCTGAGAGTGATTCGGTGAAAAGAACAAGCAGAGAAGAGACACATGGGAGGGTGGTCAGCCCTGCCTGGATCATAGGCCATAATAACCAATTTCCAACCTGGGAAATCTCAGCTTATTCATCTGTTGAATGGATTCTGATTGCAGAACTCAGCCACATCACAGGTTTATTAGGAGAACAAAGAGATCAGTCATAGAAAATGCCTGTTGGTCATAGGGCGTGAGGTACCAGAAATATCGATGCATGCTTGTTATGAGTATTGCTATTGAACCATTATTTGAAATTCTCAACCTACACTGCATGCTCTCCTGCTGTTTCAATAGGATTCAAAATATTACCATCCGTGGTTCACAGTTTTCTCTAAAGTCCTGGTCTGTTAGCCATATACAAAGTCCCTTAGCTTTCTTGATTTCCTTCTTTAGGCAGATATGCAGAATAAGTGAACCGGAAGTGAACTTATCATCCTGCTCTGGTGCTCAGTCCACTGACATTTGGTCTATGAGAGGACAAGTAACTCAGGGGCAGTACAGTCGCAGGAGAGAGAAAACAGTTTGTTGTTAAGAATCAGATGCAAATGTGATGTGTCAGAGCCACTGCAAGTCAATTCTGCATGGCCCGCTCTCCTCAGGACTACAGAAAGAAAATAGACAGGAGACCCAGACAACGGCATCTCTAGCTCAACTTCCTCAAAGACGACCACATTGATATACTTACTTTCTAAGATTGGCTCCTCGAGCACTTCCGACTGGTCATGGTTGGGGCCATCCAAAGTCTTGCTCATTCCCTCCCCACCTCCTTCTTTGGAGGGCCCGCTGGATTGCTGGATGCAGGGTGTCTCCCCTCCTGCTTCCCGTTTGGGCTCTGGGTTTCCATCTGTGTCGATTGGAGGTCCATCTGGGGTCCCTGGGTTCTCCACCTGGCATCTGCCACGTTCTTTTCCAGAGTCTCCAGCATCCTGGGTGCTGTTGGCCAGGCAGTGGAACTGAGGTATGACACCAACAAATTTCAGGCCCTGACTAGCAGCCTCCTGGACCTGTGAGGCAAAAGAAATAGAAGGGGACAAGTCAATGGAGATTCGAGCCAAGGGAGATATGGGCAGCTTCTTCACACCTCATTATACATGAATCTACCAAGTGAGGGCCCATGGCAGCCCTCATGGGCTCATGGGAACATGGCGCCATAAAAGTAGAAGATGTCATCTCCCTGGTTAGAATGTGACATGGAGGGGCCCGGGAGATAGCATGGAGGTAAGGTGTTTGCCTTTCATGCAAAAGGTCATCGGTTCGAATCCCAGTGTCCCATATGGTCCCCCATGCCTGCCAGGAGCAATTTCTGAGCATGGAACCAGGAGTAACCCCTGAACACTGCCGGGTGTGACCCCCCCCCAAAAAAAAGAATGTGACATGGAGTGGGTTGCGTGGTGACATCTACTAGAGATCCATATCCTCAAGGCTGGGTTCACACACTAATTATGGCCCAGTTGGGGTGTTGGTATGTGTGAAGCTATTGGGGTTGAGTTGTTGTCACCTATCTTCCTAATGTGGTAAGGAAGATAGATCATTTGGCATGATCTATCTTAGAATTAAATGCTGCATATATTTCCTAGTTTTTAGATTTGTTTTTATTTTTGTATTTATGAGATTGTAATATGTTTCTATAAGGATGAGCTAGGCAGGGGTCTCAAACTCAATTTACCTGGGGGCCACAGGAGGCAAAGTCGAGTGATCCTTGAGTGGAAAGTAGTAAGCCTTGAACATTGGAGAGGGGTGACCCAAACAACTAAAACAAAACAAAACAAAACAAAAAAAGATTCCTCTACGGCAAGGCCACAAAATATTGTACAGAGGGCCACAAACGGCCCGTGGGCCACGAGTTTGAGACCCCTGAGCTAGAGCAAAGACAATTTGAAAGAGGAAGTTCATTTTGGTGTCACTTTTTTGTGTTCTTCTTGTTTTACTTCCTGTCTGCAGGTTACAATCTAATATAGGTTCCAGAGAACTGTGCACTAATTACCAGATTATTCTTTTTTTAAAACTTTATTTATTTATTGGTTGATAGATTTCTGGCCCACACCCAGCGGCACTCAGGGATTCCTCTTGGCTCTGCATTCAGAAATTGCCCCGGCAGGCTGGGGGACCATATGGGATGCCAGAAATTGAACCTGGTCTCTCCCAGGTTGACCTCATTCAAGGTAAATGCTTGACCTCTGTGCTAGCTCTCCAGCCCCTTTACCAGATGATTCTTTAGGACCCAAAGAGCTTTCTTGTTTTAGAGAATGTTTTGACAGAAAAGGTCCCGGACAAAAGCTGGTACATAGAACACCCACTCCAAAGACCTGCTGAGTGCAGGTATAGCCTAGAAAACCCAAAGATCATGCCTGATAGGGCAGACTTATAAATTCATTTTTATTTTGGAGCCATATCTGTTTCTAAGGTCAGAGATTACTCTTGGTGATATTCAGAAGACCATATGCGGTGCTGGGGATTAAGCCAGGGTCAGCCATGTACAAGGCAAGGACCTTAATTCCTGTACTATCTCACTGGCCCTGACTCATTTTTTGAGACTTTAATTATAATTTTTTTTCATTTTGAATGAGGTAACATTGGTTTATTTTAGGAGTGTCATGTTCCCACACCACACCCATCCCCAAAGTGCCAACATTTCCCTCCCCGTATGGCATCTACACAGCCTCTGTCTAGTCTTGGCCACAAGGAACTTTTCACTTCCTGAGTTACCAGTTGGAGATTGTGGCACTTTCACTTTTTCAGTTCCTATAAAGGAGACCCAAGTACCGGATGGAATGAATAGTACAAAGTGAAAGAGAAGTTTCATGAAATTAGGCAAAAAGTTTCTCCTGGTTACTTGACAGTTAAATTGGAGAAGAGCTCTCAGAGCTACCCAGATCTGAGTCACAGTCCCCGAAGTGTACAGACCCTGCAACCAGATCAGTTGCTGTCAGCTAAGAGTTCACTAGAAACACCCACATGGAGCTATTTCTCCCTAAGTGAGAAACTTGGCACCTCCCCCTGGATGGACACACCTAACTTAAGCAGAAGGTCATTTTAGTTCAACACTGCACATTCTAGAAGATGAAGCAAGTGGTGGTCAAAGCCCAGATCAGTGTCTCCAAAGTCTATTTTATGCTGGACTCAGACAACAGAAGTCTGTGAGATCAACAAGAGTCATTGCTATCTAGTACATGCCAGACACTGGGTTAAAATCCAATACAAGTCATCTTCCTTAATCTTATCAGTGACTCTGCAAGGGAACATTGATTTATTTAAAGAAAGGGGCAAGAGAGAGAATATGGAATTTAAGGTGTTTGCCTTGCATATGACCAACCCCAATTCCATCTGCGGCACTGTATATGATTCTGAGAATAGATCCCTGAGCACAGAGTCAGAAATAAGTCCTGATTGCTTCTGGGTATGACTGTAATTCAAGAGTACTGTTGGATGTCCCTCCCTAGCCCCAAACAAATCACAAAGCAAGCAAGAGTACTCAAGATTCAGAGTGAGGTAGGATTTGGGTATAAGTTTATTCTGTTAATAATGACACCAAGCACACATCCCTCAAGACAAAAAGTATATACATGTTTTCTAACAGTTAAGTAGCCACATACATCTACTTAGTTCTTTTTAGGCACATGGCTGCCAATGGTATGCTATGTCAATTCACTCTCCACAGGTTTACAAGTAAAAGGAAAATGCATCTTTCCACACTAAAAACTCATTTGTCTAGTATAAACTTGCAATATCCATCAGCTTTTAGAAACTATTTTTAAAAAATACACAAGATTTCCAAGTGTAAGGAGATAGTGATACCAGTGAATAATGCAGGTGAAAAGAGGAAGGGGATAAACCTAGACTTCTTCCAATGAAATGAGGTCACCTGATATACTTCAGGTTACTAAGAGAAGCCTTTTCCCCCCCTGAGCATAGAGTTAAAAATGCATTTTTAAGGGATATAACAGGAACACATGAGTCTACAGATGAGAGAGCTTTTCTGTATACTCCAAAGTATTTCAATATTTCCTGATAGCAGGTGCAGGAATGATAAGGCCAGGACTCTGGGGTGCTGTCTAAGTCTTAGTAGGGCTAAGGGTAATGAGTGAGGTATGAGTGAGGTAATCTGAAAAACATGGGCAACTGTGACCCACAGCAGCATTCTAAACTGGGCAGAGTGCGGACGGAACCACTTTAGCACAACCTTCTCAGGTTCCTGCTTGAAGGAGCACCCTGGCACTCCTCCAATCTGCACCAAACCAAACCAAATCATGTGGCCAAGAGCTTCTTTGGATGGCGGTCAGGTAGTCTGGCTTAACATTTCCCTTGGAACATGAGTCTGCAAATATGCAAAATCTATAATGAAAGTAAGCACAAATGATGTTGCTCAACATTTTACTTCAGAGAAAAGAATTCTAATCTCCAGGCAGAGCACTTAGAGAAAATGAGCTATGTGCCCCTTTGCAGTAGCCCAAATACTAATCACAGTTATATCTGTCTCAGCAATGAGGCTTTTCTAGTCCAACCTGGCTCTTTTCCTCTGCAGTTACAAGGAGGGGGAGCAGTAGACACCAGTCGTGCACCAGCATGGCTACCACCAGCATGAGTACCAAACAAAACAGCTATGGCTACTGAAGTCTTAAAAAGCTGTCCTACAGACAGATTGTGATCCAATCCCCCGGTGTCCCGTATGGTCCCCTAAGTCAGGAACGATTTCTGAGTGCATAGCCAGGAGTAACCTCTGAGGGTCACTGGGTGTGGCCCAAAAAACCAAAACCAAACCAAACAAAAAAAGACAAGAGGCAGGTTAGAGATATCACTTCTTTTACTTATATTCTATATAGGGGCTCTCCTTTTCCATAGAACTTGAATCACTTTATTCTGTCTCATATTTCTATGTCTTTTTACAAACTGAGAAAAGGAAAAAAAAAGTGGATGGGACCCAAGGTCCAAGTGGTCTCAGAAACATTGAGTGGGGAAAAAAAAGAGGTCAGCTCTAAATACCCATGCTAAAGTCAACAACAGAATCAAGAGACTCAAACTATAACATGCTAAACACAAAACAGACCTGTTACACTAGGGGACTAAGGGTGGAGGTATGGAATGCATGCTGGGGACTTTGGTGGTGGGAGGTCAACACTGGTGGTGGGTATTCACTGTTGCTAAATACCTGAAATACAATAGTCAAAGACTTGTAATTCACAATGACCTCAGTAAAAATATTTAAAATTTAAAAAGAAAAACTGGTCCTACCAAGAACTCAGACAAAGACTGGTCTCATCTTGAGTTAAGAGATTAGAAGATAGAAAGACTTGGTTTAAAGAATATGCCATGAAAGCTTTCTGTGCCTCTGTGCATCATCTGTAAAATAGGTGGACTATACCTCCTTGCAGCTGCTCTGAAGGTCATGCAGTTATACCCAATGGAGGGCAAAGTGAAAATACTGTGATTATTGTTGGTTTGCCCTTTCCTTCCTGAGCCTAGGTTTCCTGTAGAGAGAGCTGAATGTCCTCCCTCCAGGGAGAAAAGGCTGGTGGACACAAAATATTATTCCAGCTCTTTTCCGGGGCTAGATGATTGTACTTGCCAACTTATTCTTTATGCCAGATATTCTCCAACTGTAGTTCCATCCTATTGGTATGTGCATAAACTGGAAACTCATTAGAAAAGCAAATTCTCAGGTTCTGTTGAATCAAACAGAACCAGAAAGTTTGGCAGTGGGGTACCAAGATTTGTGTTTTTAGTAAGTTCTCCCAGTGGCTGTAAGACACCCATAGATTTAAAAAGAACTGCTCTAGAATATACATTTCATGTGTACACAGTGATTCAAACTCTAAGATGATGCCAATAGAGTAGGTAATTTATTGCATCTATAAGTCAATAAATACATAGTGATGGATGTAGCAATTATGTCTCCATGTCACAGATGTCACTGGGCACCAGAACAACAAAGGTTCATTCTTTTTCCTGGAGGCTAGTGTATCTCTAATTTTTCTATCATAGCAAGTAACTCTGAGAGGGTAGTGGGGAGGAGAATCTAAGGACAAAGCACAAGATTAATCTAAATGTTCCTTTTTAGACTTCAGACATGAAACTTTACATCCCACAACATATGCTGTTTAGTATTAAACTTTTATAAAAGATGCTAAATAAAATGTGTCCCCCCTTTACCCCAAGCTTTCCTTAGACTGTCATGTCTCATGAATATGAAAGCCCTTTGCATAAATCTTTATTTTAAGCTCTCTTTACTTCATGTAGTTTCCTGGAAGTAGAATTAATGGGTCAAGGGATATTAACTTTCAAAAGGCTTGGTACAGGCTGCCAAATGGTTTACCAGAAAGGATGAGTAGTTCTTCTGAACCAGAAGAACCACATTTAGATTTCAGAAAGATCAATATTTGGCTAGACCCTTTGGGCTCTGACATGCCTGTTTTTTGACCTCACTCTTCTTGAGGCATTCTCTCCCTTCTATTTTTTTCCCAAAACTTTAGACTGTTTGTTATATGAAACCCTATTTGTTTCTTTCAATCACATTTCTTACATCCATAACCTTCACTTACTAACTCTTGGGTACTTCAAGATGGCAGATATGAACAGGTGTTTGGCAGTACTTGCCTTGATCACCAGCTCTCCTAGTGACCATTCCCTTGGGTGATATTTACTCACATTGAGTCAGTATTTAGACATCTATTAATTATTCCAAAAATTGAATTCTCCAGCCCTGAATTTCCTTGGGTTCAAACCACAAAGATCAAAGATCACAGTTGAAGAGGTCACTTATCAACCTTGTCCTTCAAATTGGAGTCAAGGGTATCTTTCATTTTTCTGATTTTGGGACTACAGCTGGCCATGCTCAGGGCTTACTCCTAGCTCTATGCTCAGGGAGCAAAACCTGTGTCAGTTTCGTGCAAGACAAGTGTTTTATCACTGTCCTATCACTTTAGCTCAAGGGCATCTTCTTAAGCCTTCCCCTTTCCTTAGTTCCTTAGTGTATATGTATATATATATATGTATATATATATATATACACATGTATATACATATATCATCCATCCAGTTTACCTTTTAACATCTCTGGAATTCCCAACCCCCACTTCCTCCATACACCTGAAATCACTAAAGGGATATAGGGCACCCTCAATATCAGGTGTGACAGGAGTTCTGGATACCACTTTACTTCTAGCTGCATCAGGTCTGCCTCACCCTGCAATCAAATCACTGTGGAAGGTCTAGTCATGAATATCAGAACATCTTGGTTCTCCATAAACTATCACATGCCCACAAAACTCCTTGAGTAGCTATACTTTAAAGATGATGAAACAGGTCTGGTGACCAATGCAGGATTGGCCCACTTTCACAGGTAAAGCTGAGATATGACTGACTTTTTTTAAACTTATTTATTGATTATTTGGTTTTTGGGCCACACTCAGTGGCACTCAGGAGTTACTACTGGCTCTGCACTCAGAAATCACCCCTGGCAGGCTGGGGGACCATATGAGATACCAGGAATCTAATTGGATCTCTCCCAGGTCGGCCGCATGCAAGGCAAATTCCCTACTGCTGCACTATCTCTCCGGCCCCATGTCTGAATTTCTTAAATCCAACCTGTGCCTGGAATCCACCTAATTTACCTCCTTCTCATCTTTGCTTCATTAAATAGTCACCCCCCTGGGGGTAGGAGCCTACTAGGTGGCTGACCAGGGTTCAATTTTCAGCATCCCACATGGTCATCCCAGTCTGCCAAAAGTGATTCCTGAGTTCAAAGTCAGGAGTAAAACCTGGCCATTACCAGGTGTTCTCCTCCAAAAAAAGAACCATCTTCCAACACAAAAAGGAGTGATAATATTAGCCTATGTGGCAAAAATTACACAAGGCTATATTTAATTGACCGATATTTTTTCTACTGGTTTATGGTTGAGTAAAGACAAATGTAGTGTTGTGTATTTTTGAAACTTAAAAAATTAGAGATCATAATGTGAAAAAATAGATATATTAAATTTATATTTGGGGGGTTGGAGCAATAGTTCCTTGCATGTGGCTGACCCACGATGGACCTGGGTTTGACCAGCGTCCCTCAAAGCCAGGAGTAATTTCTGAGCTCATAGAAATAACCCCTGAATGTCATTAGGTGTGATGTGCCCCCAAATATTATTATTTTTAATTTTTTGACACATATTAAAAACCATAACATTTCTGTTATAAATTTAAAGAATGGCATACTAAAAAATAACAACATGACTTTGGGACAGAAAACCAAGGCACACTCTTTTTTACTCAATTTTTAAATACATCTTGTGTGGCTAATAATGATTGCAAATACTCTGTGTAGAGCAAGGGTCTCAAACTTGTGGCCCGTAGGCAGTTTCCGGCCCTCTGTACAACATTTTGTGGCCCTGCCCTAGAGGAATCTTTGTTTTGTTTTGTTTTAGTTGTTTGGGTCATATACACCCCCAATGTTCAAGGCTTACTACTGACTTTGCACTCAAGGATCACCCCAACTTTGCCTCCTGCGGTCCCCAGGTAAATTGAGTTTGAGACCCCTGTTCTAGATTATTTGTCTAGAGTGCATAATCGGTCTAGCACACATGATTGTGTTTCTGAGTGCATTTATCAGTCAGGGTACAGTCTGTTTGGGATAAATAGAACCTGTACTGGAATTACTAAAAATGAACATTTTATGTGGCATAGTAAAAGGAGCAGAAAAGACTCCTGTTGACAGCACAGCAGGAGCTAGAGTACCCATAATTCACACAAGATGGCATCAGGGCAGATTTAGGGCAGGTTCAGAGCATCTTGTCTGATCTCAATAAAAAAGAGCATCATGGTATATTTTATATTTTAAAAATGTTATGCTAAATTATGGTGACTTGTTATCAACGTAGTCTAGATATTGCTACAAAACTATCTTTTAGATGTGATTGACAGCTATAATTAATGACTCTACTAAGTATTTTTAATATTAAAATTAAAAATTTTTGTTTTTCAGTTTTGGGGCCACTCAGGGATTACTCCTGTTTATGTGCTCAGAAATCACTCCTGGCTTGGGGAACCCTATGGGACACCGGGGGGATCGAACTCAGATCCATCCTGGGTCATCCATGTGCAAGGCAAATGTCACACTGCTGTGCTGTTGCTCCAGCCCTGAATGAAAATTTTTTATGTTTCTAAAGTAGAGCCCCAGGAACCTGGAGTTCCAACTCAATGATTCTCAGTCAGTCAGATCAGTGGTTCAGTGATGGGTGCTATGCTATGTGATTCTGACAATGTTTGGTCAGAATTTGGTCAGAGCTGCATCTGGCAATGCTTAGGGACTATGGGGATCTAACCAGAATCAGCCATATGCAAGGCTAATATCTCAAACCCTGTTCTATTTACCTCTCAGGCACTACAATCAATGGCTATACTATAAAGTATATAAATCCCTATAACTGAAGCCTAATTCAGGCAGTGGGAGGCCTTATGACAGAGTGAGGTTTTCAGCAAAAGAATTATGTTTCTTGACAACATAGCAAATATGTCTGAGTTTTCAATCATCAAAGATTGCACCATCACTATTACCAGAAGGTTCAGCCAGACAGCCCTGAAGATTTTGGATTTGCTCCCACAAAGACATGAGCCAACTCCTTAAAATAAAATTTATTTCATATCAATCTTGAGGGTGTAAAGAATGGAAGGAGGGAAGAAAAGAAAGTGAAAAGGGGGGTGGTTGGAGGGAGAAAGAAAAGAAGAAAGGAAGAGAGGAAGAAAGGGTAAAGAAAGGTGGAAGGGAGGAAGAAGAGTAGAGAGAGAGGGAAAGAGGAGGAAGGAAAAGAGAGAGGAGAGGAGGGAGAAAGGTGGAGGAAGGACTGTTTAATAGGAAAAGGGGTTGAATGGGATTAGAAAGCACAGGCCAGACTGAGAGGTCTCTAGACCTCTGGTGTGATGTGAAGAGATGATTATTTTGATTGATTGATTGATTGATTGGTTGGTTGGTTGGTTGATTGGTTTGGCGCCACACTCACGGTACTCAGGGATTACTCCTGGCTCTGCACTCAGAAATCGCCCTCGCAGGCTGGGGGACCATATGGGATGCCAGGAATCAAACTGGGGTCCCTCCCAGGTTGGCCACATGCAAGGCAAATGCCCTACCACTGTGCTATCTCTTCAGCCCAGAGATGTTTAAGTGTGAGCTCCTAGAGCATGTATTTAACATGTCTAACAGAAACAAGACCTGCAGGACAAAATGTGGTGTTGTTCCAGGCCCCAAGGAAGGGGATGAAGTGCATCTCTGAGGCTGACAGCATTACTATTGTCCAGGTGGAGAAAACTAGGTGATCTTTAGTTAGTCAACCTGACTAGTAGATATCTATAAGCTACAGGAACTTTGTAGGTTATGATGATAAACTTATTGGACTTGGTTAATGAATATTACATATCATAAACGTACTGAAGTTTTGGAAATACAGGCCAGAAATAGATGGGAGCACATTTTTTTCCATGCAAGAAGCCTAGCTTCAATTTCCAGGAATCCATAATGTCCCTGAGAATTTCTGGGAGTGACTCCTGAGCAACAAGCTCTGAATAGTTTCTGAGCACAGCTAGGGTAGAAAAGAGAAAAAGGGAAAGGAATAGAAAGGAAGGGAAGTGGAAGGTTAAACGAGGAAGAGAATGAAAGGAAAGAACAAAGGAGAATGAGTAAAAGGGAGAATATGAGACAAAAAGAGGGATAGAGAGAGCCCAGGAGAGTAGGGCTTAACCTTAGAGAAATTTGGAACCACATCCAAGTACTAACAGAAAACTTTTTGCAAGTGTTAAGACTACTTATCTTTTATTTGTTAGCATCAGTCATCTTTTTTTTTAAATCTAAGGTCATTATTTTCCATGTGCCAGAAAATAATATCACCTTAAATTCTGAACTTTTCTGTTCACAGCTTAACCATTAAAGATTCGAATATAGGCAGGGGTTGGGGAGGAGGTTGGGGGGGCATTGGTGGTGGGAAGGTTATGACTGAAATCCACCTACAATTATGCTTGTAATTATGGTGCTTAAATAAACAGCACAAAGGTAGGACATTTGCCTTACACATGGCTCCCCAGAACGGACCTGGGTTCAATCCCAGCGTTCCATATGGTCCCCTAAGCCAGGAGTAATTTCTGAGCACACTGCCAGAAGTAACCCCTGAGCATCACCGTGTGTGACCCCAATCCCCCCTTCCCCCCCAAAAAAGAATGCCAGGTTACCCACAGGAAAAGCAACAACAACCAGGGAAGAACTCTACTTGGCTCAGCTTAGATCAGGTCCATTTCTGAACCAATCAAGGACAAGGTCAAGGTCAAGGTGGGCCTCATAGAAATTATCTAAACTGGGGCTGGAGAGATAGCATGGAGGTAAACCGTTTGCCTTGCATGCAGAAGAACGGTGGTTCGAATCCCAGCATCCCATAAGACCCCCCCCCAGCCTGCCAAGAGCAATTTCTAAGCTGCCGGGTGTGACCCCCCCAAAAAACAAAACAAAACAACAAAAAAAGAAACTATCTAAGATGAATATGGGGACAAAGCTATTCTGAGCAAGAAGATATCATGCAAATAAATCAGTATTTAAGTACTAAGATTAAGTCAAATCTGTGTAGTATTCATAAATACCAAAACAAAGACAAGAATATGTCAAGTGTTATAAAAGAAAACAGAGTGTTAGGAATGTTGCCCTCTAAACTAAATGAAGAAAATAAATTCCTATCTATCACAAGGTGGATGTATTTTAGATCAAAGAGCTTCCAGCCTCAATAGTCTAAGTAGTAGCAAAATAGTTAATTTTCCTACCTGGTGTAGGATGGACTTTTTTGTAGCATCTTCATTAGGTCTACTTGAGATTCGTTTATTTTGTCCAACCTATCCACCACCACCACCACACTGCCAACTTTACTGAGGTACAATGGAAAATTATTCAAAAATTACTTTATGACTCACTGTCTCTTCTCCAGTCAGAGTAGTCAGGTGGGGGGGCAGCATCCACCCAAGGCAGGAATAGAATCACAGAATGGTCAGCATGTTGGGGCATTACCTCTAGCAGATCTGCTCTGCTTAGCACATTCCTAATCTTCTACAAAGGATACCTCAAAGTAAAATTGAATGTGTACGCAGCACCCTAGTCCAGGATCTTGGATCCAAAGCAAAGACCTTGGTCTGATTGCTGCTGCCATCCAGGCAGGAGCACTGAGGGGGCAAGAACTGGCAGAAGAAGCTGTCAAAGTTGTAAGACATTTCAGGCCCCCAGCAAACCATCAAATACTGGTAAAACCAGTATTTGTCAAATAGACACCTCGGCTATCAAAACATTACATCAGAAAAGCATCAAAAGATATTTTATTCCTTGTCTCTAGGGAGTCAAAGAATGGTACTAAATTCCAATTCATAATAAAAAAATAAAAGAGAGGAAAATAAAGAAGAGGTGCATCAAGCCAGTTTGGCTACTCAAAAGAGGTGACATGTTTGCCCACTGGTGTTGTGGGTTAGAATTTCTTCTCCACTGGCAGTAACAGGAAGAAAAAGCATGTCGCATGAGAGGCAGGCAGGCAAACTGGAAAAGAAGACAGAATTCCCTGTTGAGAGAGCCCAACTGGAGCCCATGGAGCTAATCTTCAGACTTGCTCATGAAGACAGTTGCAGGGAGTGATCAGAGTCATTTAAAAATCAAATGTGGTTCAACTTGTCCCCCAAAAGAAAAAGTTCTACATCCTTGTCCTTTTCCCTCCAAAAAACAAAGTAGCACACTCTAGGCTACTGAATAGAATTTTTTCCCTACTTGGAATAGAGATGTGGGCTCTATTTTACATGTGGTCTCCCTTCCCAGTTTATATCTAGCCACCTTCTTTGCTATGTGCCCATACTGTTTTTTCAAGTGTGGGGAGAAGGGGGAGAGTGTAAAAGTAAATGACAAGGAGAGAGAGGGTGGAGGGAGAATAAAGGAAGTAGGTGAAGGTTAAGGAGAGATGAAGAAGAGGGAGAGGAAAACAGGTGAAGGCAAGGGGAGGGAAGACAGTAAGGAGAGATTGAAAGTGAGGAAGAAGTGAAAATAAAGGAAAATGTAAGGCAACGGGAAGGAAAATGATGAAGGAGAAGAGAAAGATGAAGGTGAAGGAGAGCTAGAGACATTCCTTAAGAGGCACAACATGAAGATGTGGGGGAGATTTATCCAAGAACACATGCCAGGAAATGAATGAATGGCAGGAAGGATTCAAAATCTGTCTCTTTGGTTCCACTCTCCACAATCTCAGGTTTACCTTCGCTAGAACAGACCCTAATCTCTAATCTATGCCATACAATCTGAGGCTTGGATCTTGAATGCTGAAGCATTAGCATGTGGAATTTTCATTCTATGGGTGCCATCACCGTTTCTGAGTTGCAGTGACAGAATCAGGTCTACCCCACGGAAAATTACTGACTGTAGCATGTGGCAGGGATTGCAGAGAAGAGGGTGGTAACAGAAGTCAGCAAAAAGGGAGCAAAGCAGTAGCTAGGGTCCTGAGTAGGCAGAGGGGTCATGAGAACCTACAAACACTTTGGGAAAGGACATGAGAGGTGGGCAGGGGACGGAAACAGAGATAGCAGTCTTGGGGACTCAAAGACCATGCTCTTGGGGGCTCAGATATGCTACACACTGGCCATCCATCCGTTATTCAAATCAAGAATTGAACTTTGGAAAGTCAAACTGATTTTTATTTGGTTGTGGGTCATGATTGGAAGTGCTTCTGATTCAGGGTTTATTCCTGGTTTTATGATCAAAGATGATCTGGTAGTGCCCGGGGATTTTTTTTTTTTGTGTGTGTGATGATGGGGAGGAAACTTGGGCAGATTGTGTGCAAGGCTTAAGGCTTGGTCTCCCGCCCCCCGCCCAAGTTGAACTACTATTAAACACTGTGGTCAGTCCAGTCGTCAGTCCAACAGGAGCTGGGTTACCTCAGAAAATGGACCTCACCCCATCAGGCCCATCACCAAAAATCCTGAGTTCGCTATTTTAACTCAAAGAACACACAGACACCTCAATTCTGTATTGTTCCCTATTTCTTGCCTTGGGGTATTCTCAACTTCCTACCCACTCCTGTTAGTTCTCTGTCCTTACCATGTTCCACCTGGTTATTCCCCCAATGGCAAGAGACCCACATATGTTTGGGATTACCCCAGAGAGGCTTGAGGGTTTTCTATCCTGATGCAATGGCCAGATGTTGGCCGGAGACCCTCCACCTGTCTTGGTCACAAGCTTACCCTTATCTATACTCTACAGATGTATGAACCTCCGCCAGTATGCATGTGTACCCTTTACAGTGTCTGCCCATAGAGGAAGTGGGTCTTTTTCATGGCACTAGCAGACGTTTCTATTTGAGGCTATTCTACCACCCCTTTCTGGTCAGAATTCCCCTCTTGCCATCAACAGACTTCCCTACAATTTCAGTCTCACCAGCTTAACTCGTCACCCTCTGCTTGAGTTTCATGTTCGTTCATCTTGAAGCAGATAAGGGCAGGCAATGAGTTTCAGAAAATAAGGAAACCAAATTAGATGGAAAGAAGATCTAGTTCTGAGGCCAGATCTAGAAGGGTAAATGTTGGATCTGTCCTTGGAGATGATTTCATTAGCTTTAGGCCCAATAAAAGTGAGTGATCCAGCACAGACAAGGATGAAGCCCTTTAGGAGAGATTTTCACATATTAAAAAAAACCCACCTGCACAACAACCATGATCTCTAATTCCAGAGACTTCTGAGACAATTGCAACTGAACGGGTCTTCAGGAAACATAACCAAAGATGATATCCCAGGCTCCACCTGAGGATCAACGCAAGGCCCCAAACCACCAACCACAAAAGACAGATTAAAATGACACTAAGGAAACAGAACTTTTGAAATCACAAACAAAGACTTCATTATAAGTTCTACTCCTTGACCTGTATAGAGACTGAGACCTCCAGATACAAAGGTCTGATATTATTATCCAGATCAGAGCAGAAGTCTTCCATACAGCATGAAAACATCAAGGAGAGAGTAAATGAACTTGAAAGGAGTCTATAGATAATCCCATGACGATATATTCCAAGGGGGAAGAAACCCTGTATCTCTTAGGCCAAGGGGATTCCCTTTTCGAATGACCCCAATTTTAAATGTGCCTATGCAGAAGGAAAAAAAAAAGGGAGGGATGGAGAGATAGTATGAAGGTAAGGCATTTGCCTTTCATGCAGAAGGTTATCAGTTTGCATAACAGTGATCCACTTGGTCCCCTGGCATGCCAGGAGCAATTTCTGAGCGTGGAGCCAGGAGTAACCCCCTGAATACTACCGGGTGGGACCCAAAAACCACAAAAGAGAGAGAGAGACAAGAAGCTCAAAACATTTTTTTCCTCTTCTTTCTTTTTATTTATTTTTTTAATTTATTTTTCTTATTATTATTTTATTTTTCTCTTATCTAATTTTTGTCGACCTCCTTATTTTGGTGTAGATATATAAGTAGTAGTCCACTACTTTACTTATATATATTTTTTCTTCTTTTCTCTTTGATTTTTTGTGCTCTGTCATGTTTCTTATTTCAAGATCATGGCAATTATGTGGTGCATATCTTTATCGCTACAGTGCTCACTGGATGTCTTATTTGATGATATGTCTTTGTAAAATGTTGTGGTGTTTCACCTTTTCTTTTCCCCTTCTCTCAAACCGAGGATGAGAGCTGCTAGAACTCTGCCCATTGTAGGCATAGTTAATTTTTACCCCATTCTATTACAAAACCACAAAACTCGAACTATCTAATCCTGCCTCCCAATTAGAGGGAGAAGCAATGGAGACACCAAGCCCAATCAGATATAAGATCACTAAGTAATAACCAGAAACAGAGGGGGTCACTCAATCTAGAAGACCCTGGGGAGAGGGTGGAGGATATGGGAGACAGAATGGGAACGGAGGTGGAGGGAGGACAACTCGGTGATGGGAATTCCCCTGATTCAATGTTCATATTATATGTAACTGGAATATTACTGTGAACGACATGCAAACCACTATGATTAAAATAAAAAAGGGGGGGGGGCTGGGAGATAGCATGGAGGTAAGGCGTTTGCCTTTCATGCAAAAGGTCATCGGTTCGAATCCCGGTGCCCCATATGGTCCCCCGTGCCTGCCAGGAGCAATTTCTGAGCATGGAGCCAGGAGTAACCCCTGATCACTGCCGGGTGTGACCCAAAAAACAAAACAAAACAAAACAAAAAAAATACCCTAAAAGTTCAAAGTTCAAAGTTCTTCCCCCTGAAAATAACTAAGGTGTTTAGGGGGATTATGGAGTGTGGGCCATATCCAGGGGTGCTCAGGGCTTACTCATGGCTCTGTGCTCAATGATCATATTCTTAGTAATGCTCATGGGACCATATGTGATGTTTCACATAAGGTTTTTGAATACGAAAGGAGAATGCCTTAACCCCTATATCACTGGGACATCCTGCCAACTTTTAAAAGTTTGTAATTTTATTGTCTATGGATCATAGTTGTCAGTGCTCAGGGCTTACTTCAGCTCTGTGCTCAGGGATCATTCCTCAGAAAGATATATGCTGCCAGGGATAGAACCAATCAGCTGTTTGCAAGGCAAGTGACTATCCACTGTACTATCACTCCAGCCCCTGACCCTGACAGCTCTTAATGGGTACATATTGGAAGAAAAAAATTCTGTCTATAACTCCTCCTCCCAAAAGCCAATCTGAGCTCTCTCCTTGCTCTGAAGAAATCTACTTTCTCCTTTCAACATGCTTCCTTTTCTCTGTCCCTTTCTAAGAGCATTTCTTTGTCCCACGCTTGATTTCTTCCTGATATCCCTCTCTGAGAACAGATATTGCAAACCTGGATGGGGTTCAGGACTGACTTTCCTTTGCTTGCAAAAAGCATCCTTTTGCCTCTGTCTGAAAGCATTGCTCCTTTTGCTCCCAACAATCAGGTTACAGATCTTACATTGGCAGATAAAATGGGTCTTGATGCTGTCCCACAACAATTCTCCTGGGGCCAACCTGACCTCCTCAGGGTAAAGTCAAGTAGAGTTGTACAGGAGGGGGATAGCTCACCCATAGTAGTTTCCTCTTCCCTGCTTGGTACTCCACTCATTCAGCACCCATGACATCCCAGCATCCCAACCACTTATTGCAGGCACTTTCTTGCTATTTCATCTTTGTTAGCTAAATGAGCCATCCATGAGGGTAGAAATCATGTCTATTTTTCCCTCCCCTGCCTGTAGTATATGATACATTCTTTCATGGCACTTCAGTATACCATATACATGCATTAAGGGAATGAGCTAAGGCTGCAGCTCAGTGGTGCACAATTTGCTATGTGTATTGATTCCCAAGTTTGATTCCTGGCACCCGCAGAAAAGAACCAAAGGACTTTACATCATGAAAAAAGCACCTAAACATATAGAAACTATAAATAAATGAAAATACTTCACTGTTTTTATAAAAGGGGATAGAGAATAAATAGGTAGGAGTAAATTTGCAGAATATGATGCTCAACGGGGAAACTTCTAGAATCACAAGGTCAGGAAACAGACATCTAGGCTCAATGATGTTTGGCAAATACATTCATGAGTTTTTTCCAAATCTTCACATTGTTTGCTGATTGTATTTAAACAGTAAAGAAAACTGAGGCCTAGAGAAATTCAAGAGTGTCAGGGCTGTTGCAGTCTATTTCTTAGCAAACCAGGTCAATCTTCCCCTCAGGAAAACAAGAAAGCCTAACCACAAACTGTTCATATCAGCACTTCTTATCAAGGAGAAAAAGGTTTCAGCACTGGGAATTCCTCCTTTTTTATTATGGCTTTCTCTCTTCTTTAAAAAAGGAGGAGGTCTAGAGAGCTAGAAGAGGGGTCAAGATGTTTACTCTACAACTCCTACCCCCAGTTCAATCCCTGGAATCCCATATGTCCCCCCAAGTTCACAAGGAGTGGCCCTTGAATGCAAAACCAGGAGTAAGCCCTGAGCATTGCCAGGCCCCCCATAACTCTCTCTTCCCAGCCTCCAAAATCAAAGTCCTCCATGTTAACTCAAATGAAATGAACCCTTTGCATCGGTCTAAGGAAAACTTAATGTGTCAGAGATGAAATATTAGGATTGCCAGGAAGCGGAAGCTCATGGAGAGTTCTTCTGAGCTGTTTCCCCGTCATTCCATGCAAAAGCCAACTTAGATGCCATTTTGACAACTGGGTCATTCTTGATAGTGAGAAAACTGATGTGCAAGTAATCATTATAAAAAGATGAAGCATTTGCTTTGTGACTTTTGATAGGCATATGGTAATTCTCAACATCTTGGCTGAACTAGAAAAAAATGCACTTGCAATTTTGAGATTTTTTGAGGGGAAGGGAGTAGAGGGTTGGGCCACACTCAATAGTGCTCAGGGTTTACTTCTGGTAAGTCTGGGGATTGAGTAGTGGTGCAAGGACTGGGTATAAGAGGTGGGATTTTCAGTAAAAAAGCTTTCGTTGTTGCTTTTTGGTTGGGGTTTTTTTGATCACACATAGTGGTGTTCAGGGCTTATTCTTGGGTCTGTTCTCAGGGATCACTCCTAGCAAAATTCAGGGAACTATATAGAATGCTGGGGATTGAAGTCGGGTAAGCCATGAGTAGGATAAAAATCCTACTCACTGTACTATTTATTGATCTAGTCCCTCAGAAATCTTATTTTGGGGGTGCATATCCGGCAAAGCTCAACTGGCAGTTCTTGAAAAACATGGGATGCCAGGGATTGAACCCAGGTCAGCTGTATGTAATGCAAGTGTCCTATCTGTTGTACTATTTCTCTACTTCCCCTCAAAAAGTCTTTTCCCCCTTTAAAGCCAACTAAATAAAAGGCCTACAAAATATATCTTCATGCCTAACTTATACTATATCAGCTAGTATCCCAAACTAGAGCTGCTGGGTAATGACACCTTCAAGTTTGGTACTTTGGTAAAACCTGTGACCCTAGAAACTACAAAGTTGAGGAAAAGCAGCTCACAGTCTTATTTAGATTTCTAGAAATATTCTTCAAAACCAGTTTCAGAGTTCTCATGGAACTCAGATGTTGTATCCCAGTAAAATTATTAAGGCAAAAGAACCTAAATTTAAAGAACTTCAGCCAGGAGCAGATGTTTCCCTTCACACCACACTGCTTCAACATCCAAGATTCGTGACTTGTTTTTCCCACCAGCCACTGATTTACATAGGTTTCTACAACATTAATGAAAGACATTTTAATACAGGGCTGAGGCAGCATGGTTTGACCATGTTATTTTGCTTTAAACTCCTAGTTCAAACCCCCTTTTTATGCCCCTGACTTCAGATGAAAAAAAAAATAACAGAGTTCTCATAGCATCAGACACATCCATCGTAAAGAGAGCAGTTTAAGTATGGGATGTTTTTCATTAAAATGTGCTAAAAACAATGACTGTTTTATTATGCCTTTGTAAATACCCTGGAGAACCCTGGGATGGTTTCTCTGGAAGATGGAAAGGATTTGCTAGTGTTTCAGATTTCCTGAAGACATGTGATCTATTTGAGAAACAAATAGAGGGTTTTCGTTGTTGTTGTTGACTGCTGGAGGGGCTTCGTATTTACAACTATTTAGAATGAGACTTAAAGATTATTTTTCATGCCTAATAACTTTATATACAATACCCCTCATTACTCATTTTACCTTATATTTATTTATTTATTTATTTATTTATTTATTTATTTATTTATTTTGTGTGCAGGCTGCCAGGGTTGGAACCAGTTTCTTTTTAAAAATTTAAAAAAAAATTTTTATTTATATTAATAAATGTGATCCCGGTGCTCGGGGTCACTCCTGGCTCTGCACTCAGAAATAGCCCCTGGAAGGCTAGGGGACCATATGGGGTGCCAGGAATCAAACTGGGTCCCTCCTGGACTGGCTGCATGCAAGGCAAACGCCCTACCACTGTGCTATCTCTCCGGCCCCTGGAACCCAGTTTCTCACATACAAGAAATGTGGCCTCTACACTAAGCCACAGACCTATTCTTGGTAAAAAAAATTTTACTGACTTTTAGAGCACCCCACGTAGTTCTCAGGGGCTTCAGCTTGGGAGTCCAAGACTAACAGTTCAGTATTACTGGGGCACATTCTGCTACCACTCTGTTGGTCTTTGGGGAGGTTTCCTTTTTTATTTTTATTTTTTATTTTTTTAATTTTTGGGCTACACCTGGTGATGCTCAGGGGTTATTCCTGGCTCTGTGCTCAGAAATCGCTCCTGGCTTTGGAGATAATATGGGACACTAGGGAATAGAACCACGGTCTCTCCTGGGTCAGCCTCATGCAAGGCAAATGCCCTATCGCTGTGCCATTGCTCCGGCCCGAGGGGTTCGTTTTTAAAAAACAATGGATGGAACACTGCATCTCTCATTGCTGCTTCCTAGTAATGAACTGAATGTAAATTGTGAATGTGATAAATGCAGGCTACATGGTTTTCCTAAGAAGGCCAAAGCGAGATATTTGAGCCCGCCTGGACTGTTAGAACTTTTCACTCCCCTCTGCATTAAAGACTGGAGCCCAGGTTCTTCTACCTGGGCCAGTACTAGCCTTTGTATTTGCATGTACTGATATTGCAGTGATCCTGCCAGGGCTAAGTGTTATATACCAGCCAAAGTATGTTGAAAGTTGGTGAGAACACGGAGATGAACTTCAGTAACCTCACAGATATTTACCAGTCCAAAGCAATCATTTGTTAAACAGGCAGGCCAAAAACGAAAAAGAAAAGGAAAGGAAAAAAGGGAAAGAATTTGTAGAACCAGGCTATTTGAGCTACCTTCTACCCCACTAAATCAGTAGGTGGCCTGATAATGCACCTCTGCAAATAGTATGTATATTTGGGACACTAAATTGTTCCAGACACCCTATAACTTTACACTTAACCGTCTCCAGTGAAGACCACCGGAGACACCCACTAAGAAGAGTCCTCCTTCCCAGCCTGTGAATTAGACAGATCACCCATTCCAGTTAATTCGAATTATATGCTAGGAGAGGTGTCCTGGGGACACCTCCAAGAAAACCCAATTGCGATATATTATAATAGGCTTGAATTATGAAGTGAACCTCCCACTCCTCATGGGAATGAGTGCTGTTGAGAACTAAAGTTAGCATCACAAACAGCTTCAACCTATAAATAAGAAAACTTTGGAGGCCATAGCCTAAAGATCTCATAAACTAGCGTATTGTTCTCTTGGGATGCAAACTGTGAGAGCCCAGCCATTGTGCAGGTGCCTGTCTGTGGAGAGAACTGGAGCCAACAATATCTGCTACTGAGGGGAGGCAACATCTTGGAGGTGCATTCCCAGTTCCCCACAAGTCACCGAGGTGATTCCACTGGGAGCAGAGATGAGCGGCAAGCCCTTTGTGAGAAAATACGTGACTGTTGTTCTCATGCACTATGTTTTGGGACAGCTGGAAACACAGCAATAGAAAGCCTCTTAAAATATACAGTAATCCCCACTAATTCATACCCATGGGAAGATCTTAGACTGCAGTAATTCCTCTAAGTAAAATCCACAATTCTTTAGCAAAGAATGCAGTTAGCAGCACTCTCAAACACAACGAAATGTAAACAAGGCTGACACAGACACTTTCAAGGAGTGGGCCTTGAGGGACAACTTTGGTAAAGAGATAAGAACAGGTTGTAATTAGCCTTCTCAGTTTGTGATGAGGCACCCAAACTGTTGGAGAAAGCAGGTGCCCTGAGGTAAACACTGGCCCTACAGCAGGCCTTACATTATTAATGGCACAGGCTGAACAAACCTGTAGGCAGACTTGGGCTCAGTTTTTGTTTATCACAACTTACAAATGTGAAGAACATGAATTAATGATGATGTTTTACTATTCAAGAGTGACACTTCAGTGTCATATTCAGCCCATATTCTCAGGCAACATCTGAGTCAGAAAGGGTTCCCGAGACCTCTATACCTGAGGCTCAGGAAGGAAAAATTCTTCCACATTGTTCTTAAGAACATCATAAAGAGAAATTTCC
Source organism: Crocidura indochinensis (assembly GCA_004027635.1). Taxonomy (NCBI): domain Eukaryota; kingdom Metazoa; phylum Chordata; class Mammalia; order Eulipotyphla; family Soricidae; genus Crocidura; species Crocidura indochinensis. The sequence continues at coordinate 55,359 of PVKC010000040.1, forward strand.
ATTGTCCTCTGGAGACTGCCTCAGAAGCCAGTCAGAGAGACAACTGCAGCTCTCATTCAACATGGCAAGCCTCTGAAATAAAGTTTCTAGAACAAGTGAACAATGACTAATTCCATCAAACTCTAGCTTTGCTTCTACTATAAATACAGTAAAATCTTTGCTTTTCATGACTTCCCATCTCCTGATCTTCCATCTCTTCTGCCATCTCTGTATGCCATCCATGCTCTGTATCTGCCATATTCCAACCATTTCTCTCAGATATTTTCAGAGTTAAAGAGATAAAACAAGGGGTTAAGGTACCTGGTTCGATTCCTGGCACCACAAAAGCCCCACTGAGCACTTTCAGGAGTGATCCCTGAGCACAGAACCAGGAGTAATCCCTGAGCACTGTTGGGTATGGCATGATTTCCCTCCCCCAAAGCTTAAATTTCTTCTACCCAGTAAGGATCTCATTACCCACTAACACTATCCCTCCTGCTGCTACCACCAATGATACACCCACAAAAAGGTGCTACATAGAGCCACACATTGCTTAAGAGCCTTCAGGGTGACAATCAAACTAGGCGGAATCATCTAAGTTTGGATAATTGCACTCGATGAAGTTTGCAGAATGACAAAACTGTCTAATGAATACTTCTCAGAATTCATCCCTACTGTTAAGAAACACAGAACTATATGGATATGCCAGATGGATAGTGTGATTGGAGAGATCTGGGTGCTGCAGGCTCCTGGGCTTCCAGGGAAGAAGCAGAAGGGGAGCTTGGAGGCTATGGGTAGGTCTAGGGAAAAGCTGCATGGAGCCCGGGGCAGAAAAAAGGTGGGGTCTGGCTTGGGGTTTGGATTTCAGTAGGATGTTGGTGTGCTGAGCTAGGTTGTAGGTGGCTGTGATGCCCCTCCGCATGTTCCCCCAGGAGGCCCACGGTTTCCTGTATGCTTCATGGAGGCCAAATGGGTGGAAAGATTATACTACATGAAATAAGTCAGCAATAGAAAGACAAATATTGAACAAGTTTGTTTCTATGTGGAACCTAGAAAGAGTCAACTATTTAGAAGTAGAAAGTAGAACGGGGCTCAGCGAGAAATAGAGAACCTGATCGTGAAAGGGTTCAAACTCTTATTTTTGTTTTACTTTGTTTTGGGGCCACGCCTGAAACTACTCAGGACTTATTCTTGGCTTGTGCTTAGGGTTTAATTCTAATGGGGTATGTGGAACCTTATGGGGTGATGAGGATCAAGTCCTGATCAGCCATGTGTAAAGCAAGCACCCTAACAGCTATACTATTGCTCTGGTCCCTCAAATCCTTAGATAGGAATGATGAATAATTTCTATAAATGTAATAGCAAACAGAACGATTATCATTAAGAATACTGTATTGGGGCCAGCGAGGTGGTGCTAAAGGTAAGGTGTCTGCCTTGCAAGCGCTAGCCAAGGAAAGACCGCGGTTCGCTCCCCCGGCGTCCCATATGGTCCCTGCAAGCCAGTTATCCATATGCAGGGCCAGAGAGCTAGCATGGAGGTAAGATGTTTGCCTTGCATGCAGGTTGATGGTTCGAATACCGGCATCCCATATGGTCTCCCGAGCCCGCCGGGAGCAATTTCTGAGCTCAGAGCCAGCAGTAACCCCTGAGCGCTTCCGGGTGTGAACCAAAAACCAAAAATAAAATAAAATAAATAGTTATCCATATTCAAAGATCTCAAGAAAAACAAGCATTTAAGAAAATCAAACTTCCTGCCTAAACAGCCACTTTAAGAAGCTGGTTTTCCTTGCAAAAATCAGAAGAAAATTCTAAAATTGAGCCTTTAATGGTCCTGATTTCTCCCAGTCTTAGTCATTGAATGCTTTGTGTCTAACATGTCTTCTACCTCCTCGTATGCTCCGTCTCCCTCTCTGCTGGTGAGTCCATGAAGGACCTGGGCTATTTCCTGGGCTATTTCCAAGGGAACACTCCTCCAAAAGGCAAAAAGGAGAAAAACCTTCCTTGGGGCTGCAGTTTTGTCCCCCAAATCCGAAAACCCTTCACCAAGCTTCCACCTCCTCTGAAGCTGTAAGAATGAAATCTCCCAGCTTGATTGCCTGCCAGGATAAACTCCATTTCTCACACGAGACACCTCCTCCCATAAGCCACAAGGTTAGTCCAAATTCCCACACTCATTATCTGTGCTGGATCCCAGACAGATCCGGCAGACAGGAGGTCTCACGGAGTGAGCCCGCACCACACCTCCGCACATCCCAGATGGGCAAGTTCAACCTGTGCTGTCAAGCTGTCAGCTGCCACATGTGTGCCCTGACAGTGCATAATTAGCACCCTACACATGTTCCATCTCCTCCCCCATCTATAGTTTCCATAAACACACATACATATCTCGGCAGACACATGCATACAGGAATGCCACTTGGGGAGCTATTTAATGATAATAGCAGAATTCCTCATTTGTAAATCTATATTCTGGAAAGGATGAAGGGGGGCATGGAAGTCTTGAAGGACTGGTTACTCAACAAGTATTAAGCACCCCAAAGAATGAAGAGGGCATCCATGACTCTATCAGAAAAAAAGAGAGAATTTCTAGAGTCCATATGTTCTCTTTTTAAAGGGGTGTATAGAAGAGGTGACTTCTAGCAGGACTTCAGGAACTATATCCAGTGTGGGAGATCAACCAGAGGTCAGCCACATGCAAGGCCATATGCAAGCTGCTTGCCTTCACCCCTGTACTATCTCACCAGCCCCTGTCTATATTCTCTTCTTCCCTGGTGTCATGCCACTTCTGGAAGCATCTGTTCCAGTGCAATCCTGTTCCCCTCTATGCCTTGGAAACACAAGCTCTGTCTTTCCATAAATATTCATGGAGTCTCCACTGCACCACTGATCCACACTCTTCTCTATGTGGCAGAATCACAAAGAAACAATCAACTTTAGATTGAAATCCACTGTCAAATGTCTATAAAGAGGGGAAGATCTAGGGATGACAGGAATGCATAATTTCTTTGGTGGAGTATTGCTGGGGGATATCAGAGGTGCCTTGGAGATGGATAGATATAGAACAGTCTCATTCATCTATGAGATATAAGAAAAACGAAAGACAGTATGGTAATAATAGCCAAACAATAGAGATGAGGGCCAGGAGGAGTGCAGTTAGAGTAGAGAAGGCATGACAATGACAGTTGAACTGATCACTCTGGACAAGAACTGAAAGGGGATAAAGTGATAAACATGGCACTTCCTCATGAACAACAGTTCAAACCACAGTGTCATAAAGGAAAGAGAAAGAAAGTGTGAGAGAGAAAAGCAATACCTGAGGCAGATAGGATATGGGAGAGTGAGAAGGGAGTGGGGACATTGGTGACAAGAAAGTTATACTGGTGACGAATAAAGTACACCCATTGGCTTAAACCCAATTATGAACATTTCTTTAACCACGGTTCTTAAATAAAGAGATATGGATGGGCAAGGGGGCTGTCTAGTTCACCTCTTTTGGAAATGGAGGGGTAAATCTCAACAGATATCTGGGGGAGGAAGGGCTAGGGAGGGTTTTCAGTAGTCAGCAGGTAGATGTGATGACCAGAGTGTCTAAAGAACAATTAGGGTAAAAGGTTCATGTGTGACAACTCTATCACATATGAGTTGGAAAAAAAAAAGAAAAGAAAAAAAAGACAACTCTCCTGCTTAGAAAACACACACATTAATCCAACTTAATCATAGTCCATTCCTGTTCACCCTCCTCATCTCCCATCTCCCAGACATTGACTAACATTGCTTCCTCTCACCCCAGAAATCAACATTTCTCAGAACAGAGGGAATCACAGACATTTTACAGAACCACTCACACTTCCAGGCCTCTCTGCTCCTTTATTCTGAACAAGGAAAATGTTACAGAAAACACATTCATCAAAACTGCTCAAGGGAATATTTTGAAGTGGGCTGGTGAACTTTGAGTTTTACATAAGAGGCATATAAATTAATGAAAAAGCCCACATAATTTCTGTCACATGAAACAACATTTCAGGCTGCAACAAGCCAGGCCAGTATCCTCAACACAGATGAGAAGAAAAACCTTTGGAACAGGGAAAATTTCAGAATGTGGAGTCAAAGATATTGTTAATGGCAGATGGCACTTACATCAAATAAGAGCAAGAGATGTCTATATGAGGTGGTAGAAATCAGACTGAGATGACCATGTCTGGAGCAAAAAAGGTGAAGTGGTCAGTGAGCTCTGTAAGTCATTTATTGCTCTACTGGGAGCTGGTTACTCAGGAGCATTCACTTTGTGTGAATTCTCTAGCTGAACATTGACGAGCTGCACACTATTCTGTATTTATGCTGTTGTTTTTAAAGATCAATGTCAAGAAAAATGATTGCATTATAGAGATTTTACAATCAAATATAAGCAGATAAAAACAGCCTTTTTTGGGGGGGATATGGGGGTTATACCTGGCAGTGCTCTGAATTTGCTCCTGACTCCATGCTTAGGGATCACTCCTGGCAATGCTCAGGATCATATATGGTTCCAGGGATCAATTCTTGGTCTAATTCTGGCTCTTACTGCCTATATGATTTCTCCAGCCTGAAAAAACCCCTACTACGTTGGGAAATGAATAAGCTTGGAGAACATTTAGGACTTAGGACAGTGTCCAATGACAGCACCATTTTATTTTATTTGGTTTGGGGGGTCACATCCAGGGGTGCTCAGAGTTTACTCTTAGCTCTATGCTTAGGGATCACTCTTGGTGGGGATCATAAGACCATATGTAGTGTCAGGGATAAAATCCAGATTAATTGTATTAAAAGCAAGTACTCTACCTGTTGTACTATGACTCTGGTCAAGACGTTAACTTTAAAAGTGCCAAAATCCTAGGAACTGAAGAGATAATACAGTATAATTCTTACTGCATCAATCCCCCTTGCAAAGATGAATGCATACCTGTGCCCACTGCCAAGATCTGAAAATAATCCAAATATCTAGCAACAAAAGATGAGATAAAGGGGTGGTATAGTATATATTCAACTTGAGGAAATGATAAAATCTCGTTCTATAATTTGGATGGAGCTAGATGAAGTCCTATGAAGTAAAGTAAGTCAGAGGGAGAAAGATCAGTACACGATCACATCACTCATGTGTGACACAAAGAAACAGAGAAGGGAATGAAGAGTATCTAATGATAACAAACCCTTAGATTATGACTAGACCTGAGACTACCAAGCAATGTGGGGAGATAGTGGGGAAATAAGGAGGTGCAGAAGTGATAGATAGAAGGTCAACAGTGGAGGATTTTAGGTATTTTGGTGATGTTGGAGGTATAGTAACATGGAGATATAAGGATGACATGGAGATATAGGGAGATAGCTCCATGGATTGAGTACACACTCCACATGCAGGAAGCCCATGTTTGATCTCCATCACATGAGTATTGCCAGGAGCAATCCCCAAAGCAGAGATCCAACAGTTATTTCCTGAGCACCATCAGGTGTTGTGCCCCCAAATCAAAACAAGCAAACATAATGGTAACTGTGTACACAAAACCCCATAAACATTAGAATGGTTGAAATCCAGTTACCTCAACTATAATTAAAATCAATAAGCAAACAACAAGTACATAAAGGATAGTGCACTCTCTGTTGTCCTCATCACAACCCTGTGAAGTAAACTTTCTCTCTGACTCTTCATTATTTTCTAAAGAGAGCTACTTTCCTTCACAAAATATGTGAATATGTTGAGATAAAAGAAATATGTTGCTCACATCTTGTTTGTTTGAATTTTATTGCTAAGGAGAATAAAATGCCACTTTCAATTCCTAACTATAGGAGAGAGATAAAAGAATAAGAAAGCAAAGCTGGAAAACAGCAATATATATGAAGATCTGATTAACTACTATGACATAAAAGCAGTCTGGGGCAGAGTGAAATTGGGGAAAGGGAGGGGACCTGGGGCCCCAAGAAGCCCCAAACCTTCTTTAAAGAGACCCTGGTCTGATAAGTTGGGAGCAGCTCAGTCCCCAGAGCCAATGCTATCTCTGATTCCACAGCTGCCAGTACACCCAAGGACTGGCTCCTTTTTTGCTGACTGTTGGGAGATTGCGTTGTCTGCTATTAAAGGAGAGAAAAGAGTGACAGAGGCACTGAGGACATGTCAGTCCTGAGCAACGAAAGACAGTAGAAGGTTTTAAATGACTTGGTTCCAAATCTCCCCTCCATTTGACTTGGAGTGAATTGTGTTCTATCCAGGGTCTGGGCAGAGAAAGTGTCCTAGCAGAGCCAAGAAAATAATAGAAGGGACATGGGTTGTGCCAAACAAAGGGATGGAGACAGCCAGTATTGGGAACTCAGTGGAAACAGGTAGAGGAGGTGGCCTGGGATGCTCCTGATTTCTGTATATTTGATGGAGTGTTGGGAAAATCTGCCATCGTATCAAGTTGGACCCCAGGAAGGGAATGCAGTTCTCAAACATACTTGAGAAATAGCAAAATAAATGACTAATAAACCAGTTTCCTCTGCAGATCTTTCCCAAACTCCAGCTCTTTTGAAAAGCATCAGGCCTTCCCTTGGGCTTCCTACATACATAGCTCCAGACACCATAGACTATACAACCTCGTCTTCTGAGGAGCATCTCCAGAGGATACATGCCAAGAGGTACTGCTTGCTGGAAGACACCCCAGATTTGCAGCCAGCCTGTCTGGAATAATAGTAATAACAACAACAACATTAGCTGAAGAACTAGTAGAAGGCCCTGATATGGCCAACCTGGCTCTGATCTCCAGTACTATGTACAGATGGTCCCCTGAGCATCATCAGGGTGAACCCTGAGCAAATAGCTAGGAACAGTCTCCTCAGCAATGTCAGGTGTGGCCCATTCCAAGCAAATAATCATTGTCCACTGTAAGCATGGTTCAAGGGTCATAGGACCCAGAACTTGGAGGTTAGCCTGTCTGACTCTCCCAGGACTCCTAAGGTTCATTTTAACAGCAGGAGAGTCCAATGCAGACCAGATTTCCCCTGCGCCAGTGGGTCCTGGAGATGCAGTGTCCACTTCACCCCTGCTGACACCTGGACAAGGGTAGAACTATGGAGGCCTCAGTTCCACCAGCCCATAATGTTCCAGGAATAATGTGCAGTTCATAATGTGGGGGAAACTAGTCTTCCTGCAATGTAAAAAGCTTTCTTGGAAGGTGAGAAAGGATACTGGATGCTCCTCTGGGGTTTGAGATCTTCCTAGGAAGAAGTATTCATACTCTGCTCTGCCACCTCCCTCCTGTGACCTTGATATGTCTCCAGCAGGCTCTTGCTTCCTCTCAAGGTTTGGGGGTGATCTCTGTGATTTATGCAGAGATCACAGTGAAAAGCCAGTCCTGCATCCACCAACTGCCCAGGCCATTGGGTTCCACGCACATCGCAAATGCACATTCAGAATTCACAAGTTAGCTCCTTTCTGACTGAACCTATTCTTAGATCATTATTATTACCCAGGCCCTGTGCTCTGAACACTAAAATAAAGAAATAAATAAACAAAACAACTCACACGAAACCTCAATGTCTTTCACAGGCAAGTCCTCATCCCAAGTCGGATATTAAAATCCAGCGGCTTAATAAAAAGTCACATGACTTGTATTACACAAATAATGCAGCAAGTCCATGCAAAGAAAGGCAATTTGATGTTAAGAGTGAAAACAATTCAAACTGAAACCCCTCAGCATCCCCCCAAGGAATGACCCGGGAACACACATGAACTCAGTGGAGCGAGGGCAGTGGTTTTCAATTACAACCCAAAGACATTTGGAACAGGCTTTGCAAATATATGTACAGGGAGGGGAAAGGAGAAGCAAACAGTTTCCCCTGCACTGACCACTCACCCCAAGGCTTCACCAATACCAGATACCTCTGATTTACTTCTCAATGGTGTGGATAACTTCATGCCAATACCCCTTTGCTGAAATGCCTCCTTCCCTCAGTATATTTCATGCATTCCCTCACGTTTCCCTGGAATCTTTCCAGCCTTTTCTTCAACCTTCTCCCTGATAGTGGATTTCCCTGGGGCTCCATGTGAGGCCTCTTCCTTATCCTCTACCCCAGGACCCCGTGATTTCCTCCATGACCCCATATTCCAACCCAGCCCTCAGTTCCTGGCCCACAGAAGCCACAATTAGGTCTACATACTAATCTCAGAGGTGTCCCTTTGTCTAGCTGCTTTTATATCAGGCCTGCTGTCCAATATGCACTGGGGGTCTGGCTGCCCCACTTTAAGTTGGCACCATCCATTTCCACCATGATGACCTCAAGCACCAAAATGTTCTTGCCAAACTGGAGTTCCTTCTTCCATGAGTTCCACTGCTTCTATACACACACACACACACACACACACACACACACACACACACACACACACACACACACAAATCCATTCCTTCGCACACAGCTATCCAGGAAACCAGGATACCCCGGTAGCACTCTTAGTTCTTCCCTTGAGCCCTCCAAAGGATTTCTTTTGCTTTAGGGATAAAGCCCCCAAATCCAAGCCTGGTGGTGCAGGCCCTGAAGACAGATCATTCCTTGCCCACCTCTCTACCACCTGCTAGCAGCTGAACTCCAGGACCCTCTTCCTGTTCCCTTCTCCTGCCCTGGCTCTTCTGGCCCCCACCATCTCTACTCTGCCCCACTGGTTTCCCCCTCAGATCTTGTTCAGGGACCTCCACAGCCCCATCAGGCTAGTTATGTACTTTGCTATGTTCTACCCCTTCCTGTGATCTCCTGTGCTGTGTCCTCAGCTGGACTTCACAGTAACAGTAACATGACCAGAACTGGTTCAGACACTTCCTCCTAAGGCCCCCCAGAGATATGCCTCCCCAAAATAGGAATCCATCCCTGGACCCTGGAACTGGGTGTCCCATTCCTGCAGAAGTTTCTCTCACTGAGTGGAGCGATCTAGACAAGCTTCCTGTCTCTCTCCCCTCAGGCTCCAATAAACTTGCCTCAGCCCTGCAGCAGAGTAGAAAGCTAGTAGGGAAAGCTCAGAAGGGTAAAGGACCCAGAAGGGTTGTGGCAAGAGGAACTTCACAAGAAAATAGAGTCTTGTAGGAAGCAACTCCAGAATATTTCCCTCTACCAAGAACATCTCAGCCTCCTCCCACCCTTCCACTAGGTTGTCTAGTTTTTTAGTTCATCCCACCTGGCCCTGCCTCTACTTTGTATTATCCCAGAGTTTTCGTCAATGTTTCCTCTTCTACGACCATTTTTCTGCTTTTTAAAGATGCTTAAACTGGTTTAAGACAAAACTTCTCCCTGTGTTTTGTCTTTCCCTCTCTGACCTAAGGAACCCAATGTCAACCTGTGCTCTGGAGAACACCACCTGCCCCTTCCCAGAGAAACTTCTCATGATCACCTCAAGGTTGGATTTGCAAACCTCAAAGGATGTTTTCCATTTAAGTATCTGATATCCACTCCTCTCCACTGTGCCCCATCTAACTAATATGTTGATCACTTTCTGATAATTCCTCTGATAATTAATCATTAATAACTGTTGATTTGGCGTTTGTATAAGAATGCAGAGCAACAAATACAGACCTGCCCTGCATATAATACTCCCAGGTTTGATTCCTGGCACCAACCACTACCAGGAGTCAGCACTGAGCAAGACCAGATGTGGCCCCTTACAAGATAAGGCTGGTTTCAAGATTTTGGAAATGACACTTTCCAGGTACCTTGTGCAGTTCGACCACTACTCAGGTTAGCAGATTCACATAGTCAGATCCAGACGCCCAGATAGCCGCCCATGAGACAGTCTTGTGCTGCTGAATGTGGATTCCCAAGCCTCTTGCTGCTACTGTACCTATCTCATTTGTGGTCCCAGCTAGCAAGAAGTCAAGTTCACTACCACTCCTCCCCATTCGACCTTGCCTGGCCATGCTAGGCAACGACATGTCTTAGGAGGAGCTGAGTAATCTGGGTGTCAACTCTAGCCACAGCCATGTTGTTAGTTTCTATGACGATGGCTGTGCCAATCAGGAGAAGAGGAACAAAGTGATGAGACAGGCCTCCTTCCCTCTTTGATGCCCCTTTTCTGTTCTTAGATCTGATTTATGGAACTGATATCCGTTGGTGTTGAGAACAGAAGAGAGCTAGAGGTCCCTCAGCACACCCCACACCTCTTCCAGCTGATAGCAGGATCTCACACACGTGTAAATTTTTCTGTCATCATGCAGATAGACAATCGAAGGCATCTCCTAGGAAGAAATGGTCTCCAGCCAGTGTTATTCCATGTACATATATGTAATAGGTATTTATTTTTAGTGGTGACACTTGTTAATTGCCATTCACTTAGGCCAGAATGAAGCAGGGCCATAGGCACCTCCAACCCACAGTCATTACTTTGATCTGGGTCATTATTTTGTGTGAAATAATGGCTCCCATGCCTGTAATTAACTCATTTTGTCATTGTACCCTCTCATCTTCCCCTCTGTGGAGTGGCATTAAACTCAGAGCCATTCGAATCTCTTTTTCCTTTAAGAACAATGCCTCAGTATTATTTTTCCACCAAATGTTTCAAATTAGCCCAACCTTTGGATGGAGAACAGGCCAAGAAGGCGGGAAGGATCTCTGGGTTTCATGATTTTTCCACTGCAAGGAAAAATAAAGTCATTTGTGCCAGAGTGGTGTCCCATGAGTTAAATATGCTGCCCTTTTCAGCTTCTCTTCCTCCGATTTAGGGTGAAGAAAGTGGTCGAGGCGTACCCCTCCCCTTCTGTATGGGTCACAGTCCCTGAGCACTTTGGCAGGGTGCATGGATATGGACCACTGCATTTTGTTTTCCTTCTACCCTGCCTGCTGTGCTCCATCCAACCGCCTTTTATGTAAATGACATATTAAGGACCATGGAACATTTGAAATGCAGATTTATGGCAGACTCTCTCAGAAACTGTGTTTTCCAAATCCTAGAATTGATGCTCAGGGATGAAGTGATTCTGGGTTGGAGGAGAAACATTGATGTTTCCTCCTTCCCTTTGGGGTTGAGCAGGGAGCCTGCCAGTATCTTCCGGAGCTGGTCTCTCCTGGCTGGTGGATTTGTGAGGCCCCCTGGAATTTCCTGTTCTTCCAAGTTCCCACAGGAGTGCAGCGAGAAGACAGTGATATAGAATGAAAAGGCTATATAGATTCATCTTCCAATTACTTTACATTCTTCAGCAGTTCTTGGGAGATTGCCTCTGCATTTGGAAAGCACTTTAAAGATCTTTGTGATTGTACAGTTTCTGGTCTCTGCTTCACCATAATTCAAGAACTGCCTTGGCTGGGCTGTCTATATTCTGAACTGGAAGAAACTTAAGCTCAGACATTGCAGGAGGAGAGCAGGGGCTTTGGCTAAGGGGAAAGCTTGTTATGCATGAAGGGAGGGACAGTGGATGGACAGCACTGAGATGTGGAAGGATCAGGAAGGTATTTTAGCCAGGTGTTCAGGAGAAGGTTTTGATGGTACTGTCGAATGAAGGCTCTGAAAAGGAAGACACATTCTCATGTGCAGATGTTGAAGTAAGTGGCAAGTGGGATTCCTGTTTGTACTGGAGGCTCAGGGCTGAGAAAGAGTCATGTCCTATTTGGCATATACTCTGGGGAAAGAAGCATGTCCTGATTGTGTGGACAAGGTCCCACACAAGCTTTCATAGCAGGGGGCTGTGGAATTGGTCTCAAGATTCGGGGAATGACTCTGGCCTGAGCTGGGGTCTAGGAAAATAAAAGAAGTAAAAGGAAAGAAAGGAAGGGAGAAGATATGGACCCTGATCATTCTGGCTGTGCTAACTCCTGTCTCGGGCCTGTATTTAGTATCCATCAGTTTATTTACACTGAAAAAGGGTCACTGCTCCACAGATGGGTTCTCTCAGTAAGCCAGAAGGTAAAGAAACTGAGGCACAGAGCAGCCAGGCATTTTGCACAAAGTGATAGCTGTGAAAGGCAAGGATTGAGACAAGTTCTACATTATCTCTGCTCCCCAGGAGGAGACCCTGAGGGTTGGGCTGGCATGGGAGGCAGAAATGCGGGACTATGCATGGAGCCAAGCTTGGGAGCAGTTCAGAAGCTACCCCTGAGTGAAGGTGGCGGCCCAGGAAGGCGGTCACACTCCTAGCCAAGATTCACATGAGTCTTCAGGGCCTTTGCCCCAAGGCCTCAGCTCCAGATGCTTGTGCTGAGAATGGCTTGCAGGGCACACTTAGAATCAGACAGGCCTGACATAGTACTAAGAAGCCATTAGAAAGAAGACAGCTTCGAGGAGGCCAGATGGTCTGTGTGTGACGATGAACCAAGACACAGTGCCTTCAGTTCTTTAGTAAACCCGTGTTATTGACTGGCCCATGGAAAGAATCTGAAAGCCTCCACAGTTCCCTTTAATAATGACACCAAAGCTCCCAGAGCCTGAAGATGATGAAACTGTTCCCACAGTATATAAATGACTCATCATTTATTTTCTGACTGATTATGGGGAACTCAGAGGCTCATTTTTCCAAGAGTGGTGTAGAATGTCTAATTTTAATTAGTGCAAGACACTGATTCAGAGTAAAAGAAAAATTATGCTTAGAGAAAAAACTTCCCTTTCCCCCACTGCACTCCTCTCCACAAACCAAGAAGAGCAGGAAGTTTTCTTTGGAGTCATGGGGTGTCTCCTGAGTAATCATCTTGACAGGCCACTTCCGATCATATTTGATTTGCTGTATAGGCCTGAGAGCTCAATGTTGGCAGTGTGGTACTAGGGAGGGTGGGGTGGGGTGGGAGGCAGGCTACAGAACTGGGGGTTGACATCAATCTGCAGTTGCATCTGCAAGGGTAAATCCTGAGCTGTGTCCTGGCTCTATTAGCATAATAACATTTTCCAGAGTATCTGGAGGGTCAAAGGCAAAATAGAATGTCATTTGAGGAATGAGTTTTCAGCCTTTAGTGTGAAAGAAAGGAACAGGTTTTTAGGCAGAAACAGGCTGAGGTGGGAAGTTTGGTATTGCTGGGAGTGCAGTACCTGGTCACTGTTGTGTCTCCAGAATTTAACGTGTGTTTGTTGAGTGAGTAGATACTTTAGAAGAAAAATAGAAGGTGAGAGAATTTCGCCAGAGTTCACTCAGGTAACTGAGGTCATTTGTGATGACACATTATCACACAGCATGAGGAGCTATGGGGAGACAGAGGTAATGAGGCTGGGAATAGGCCTGTTGAGACTGAGAGGCCTGTGAAATACCCAGAAGGAACATTCCAGGTGAAAGTTATGGTATTTGGGCTGACACGCAACAAGAAGCTTAGAATGAGATGTAGTTATCTGAGGTACAGACTCTGAGAGCCACAGAGACCAGGCAGGCAGCAGTAGTGAAGAAATGGGGCAGGAGATTGTTTGAGCAACACATGCCAACCTCATGGAGGCAGCCATCACTTTACATCAGATTATTATTGCACTTGGACCCAATGTCACAGACCTTTTGTTGATGTCTGTCTGATTTTGTTTATAGAAATTGATATTTCTGGTAGTATATTAGACTACAACTTAACAGCAGGGCTTAGGGGCTACTCCTGGTGCTACTCTCAGCACTACTCAGAAGGCCTCATGTCTTTGACCTCCTGCCATGAAAACAAAACAACACTCCCAAGACCACCATATTTTCAGAGCCAACCTGGGCTCTGAACACAACAATGAGAACTCACAGAACAATGAGACTTGGTAAAGACCAAAGCACCAAATAACATATTGGTTTGCTTTTCCAAAAGTTTCTGAGGGACATGTGTGTGCTGGGGACTGAAACAACTCCAAATTGAGCAAGGCACTTTTCTATGAAGCTACATCCCTTGTCATTGTCTTTTAAAAAGTTGAGTTGATGCTGGGTAAGAAAAGGGATAATTTGTTAGAGGAGGGAATGCCTGTGTTTCAAATGAAACTTCTAAGTGAACTGTGTGAAAACAGAAAAAAAGTAAATAAAAATAAGCAGGGGCAGAACTGTTCAAAATGGGCAGTCTTGGGGCCCGGGAGATAGCATGGAAGTAAGGCGTTTGCCTTTCATGCAAAAGGTCATCGGTTCGAATCCCGGTGCCCCATATGGTCCCCCGTGCCTGCCAGGAGCAATTTCTGAGCATGGAGCCAGGAGTAACCCCTGAGCACTGCTGGGTGTGACAAAAAAACAAAACAAAAAAACCAAAACGGGCAGTCTTAAGTTCTTCTATCTTTCCCACTCACCATTCAGATATTCCAAGCTCCCAAATCTTAATTACAAACCCATTTCAAAAACTGTGTTTTTCCTATTCCTCAGATTATGGGGCAAATTACACCCTGAGCACATTCCAACCCAACTTTCTTAGACATTTTATCTGCAGCAATGTAGAGGCGACAGCCCTATTTGTCCAGAAGTCCTAAGAGTTAGACAAACACTCGAGTTTCTCAGGCTCATTCACATGTGTGCAAACATAACTTTCCCATGCACCCCCATTTCTTCAATGATCAGAAACGCTGACCCAAGAAGTCATCTATTTCCTATTCTCCCTGTTCCCCTCCCCACAGATGGTTTCTGGGACCCACAGAGCCAGATGCTCCCGCAGCTCAGTGTATGTGAAAGAAAAGGATGTGGGCAAGGAACCAAAACAATTTTGGGGCTTTTACTTATTTTTCTGTCTTAAAATTTTTCTATTTTATTCTTATGTGTGAAATACAGCTTAGAACACTGTTGCTATTGTTGTTCTGGGGGCCATGACTGATATTCTCAGGGGCTGCCAGAATCTGATTTAACAATGCCTTGCCATCCTGATCTATATTCATAGCACCCACACATCAAGTAGCTTTTCAGGATAAACACTGGTCACTGCATTTAAAATGAAACATCTGGGGCCTGGGAGATAGCATGGAGGTAAGGCGTTTGCCTTTCATGCAAAAGGTCATCATCGTTTCGAATCCCGGTGCCCCATATGGTCCCCCGTGCCTGCCAGGAGCAATTTCTGAGCATGGAGCCAGGAGTAACCCCTGAGCACTGCCGGGTGTGACCCAAAAACCACAAAAAAAAAAGAAAAAAAAAAGAAACATCTAGTGATAGTACAGTGGGTAGGATGCTTGTCTTATAGGCAGCTCAGCTGAGTGTGATACTTGGAATCCCATGTGGTCTAGAGAGCCCACCAGAAATAATTCCAGGAATAACCCTAATGACTTCTGGGGATGCCCCTCAAACCATAAATAAATAAATGAATGAATAAATAGATAAAACAGATCGCCAAGGGCTGGAGCAGGTAAAGCATTTGCCTTGCAGATGATTGGACTTGGTTTAGTCTCCATATTGTACCCTATAGAATCCCTAAACCCAGCTAGGAGTGGCCTGCATGTGCAGAGCCAGGAGTAAGCCCAGAGTACCTCTGGGTATGGCCCAACCCTCATTCCCCAAGTAAATAAAAGTGACAATCAAATGGTTTCGCTCTTTATGTTTTTGTTTTTTTTGTTTGTTTGTTTGTTTTTGTTTTGTTTTAAGGTCACACCCAGCAGTGCTTAGGGGTTACTCCTGGCTCTATGCTCAGAAATCACTCCTGGCAGACTCGGGGGACCATTTGGGCTGTCGAGATTCGAATCACTGTCCTCTGCATGCAAGGCAAACGTCTACCTTCATGCTATCTCTCTGGTCCCTGGTTTCGCTCTTTTAAAAAATACTTCTCAATGCTTTTACCTCTGAATCCTGACCCCTCCGCATGCCTTTCAGACCCCCTTTTGTTCTTAAAGCCCCTTGGCTCGCATACATGTTGCTCCCTCTGAGGGAGTACCACTCTTTTCCATCGTGCCAGACTCCCTCTTCACATTCATCCTCATCACACAGCCTCAATATGGAGAGGCCAAGAGGGTGATTCTGAGCCCCATATTTCAGCACTTTCGACTATTTTTGCTCCAACGTTGATGGCCGACACTGTTAATGACTTCTCTAATGACTGTATCTAAATAAAACCATACTCAATATCCCAGTTGAGGAAAGGTCCATTATTCTGGAAGAGTGGCTAAGGGACAATAGCATATGCACTGAACCATGAAATAGCCCCAGGTAACACTAGAACATTCCTTCTGCAGTAAATGCTACCTATTAAAAAGCAGATCCTGCAATTAGGCCGACAACCTAATATCACATTGCATTAAGAGAAAATTGAAGCCAGACACTTTTTGGGGTAGAAAGTGAACACCCTACAATAGAGGCAAATTGCCCAGGATCCAGCCCATGCCAGGGACCATGGGACTCTGTTGTGCTTAACACTGGACACATGTGGGCAATGCCTGTAGAGCTCACTCCGTCATGGAAATTTAGAGAAGTCCCAGCAGAGGATCCTTCGGGCATGGAGGCCTGTCAGCTCTTGATCCCCAACAAATCCTTAGAGATAGAGTGCAGGAGTCTGCCAGGCCAGGAAAGAGGCAGTCAACTCTAGTCAGAGGACATGTAGGTGACAGCTTCCCCCAAATCTGGGCTGGTGAGGGTTAGGAGTGGTGGTGATGCTGGCTCCTGCCTGGTCAGGCTGGATGAGTGGCCCTGAGCAGGTTCACTCAGTGGAGTATTCTGTCAATCCATTCCCTCATATCTGACCATGAGACTCACCTTCTTCACAAATTCTGGGACGAGTTTTTGGTCAGTCAGGTGGTCCAAGGAGGAACAGCAATCTAATTCCAAGATGTAGCCGTCATTGTAAAAATCAGGCTTCTGAGATCTGAAGAGAGGAGAAACACAAAAAACATACACAAAGATTAAGACTTTGTGCAATATTAAAAAAGAAAATTATTGGGTGTTTAATGAAATCCCAAATTTTTTCCTGAAAGCAAGTGCCAAAAGGCACTGCTGAAAAATAACTTAATAGTAAATAACACAAGTAGAATCAAGAGACCTACATCATGAAAGGATGTCTAAGACATATCATTAAGTAAAACACATCATTACAGAACTTGGGTACAGTATGTACAATATAGTTTATATGTTAAGCCTTTCCTCAGTATTCACCCTCACCCCCAGGAATGAATATTATCCACTCTTTTCTATCTTCCAGAGTGTGAGAAAAGAACTAGTAAGACACACAAAACCATAACAGCACTTTTATTTCTGGGAGGTGGTAACTGAAATAGAAGGACAGTGAACCAAAGTGACTTGAACTGGGTTTCAAATATTTAAACTGTACCTACATATCACTTCAAAGATTAAAATTTAACTTTTACAAGAGTTGGTCTTTTCATGCTTTTATTTTGGGTCTCCCAAAGCAATGCTGGTGACACACAGACAACCGTACCTAGTGGTTCAGAGTTTGGGGTCAACTGAACCATGGCACAGATGCTGAGAGAAAATCTGAGACCTGGCATTTGCCAGGCATGTATGTGCTCCTGATTGCTAAGCTATATATATCCTTGGCCCCTTTGAGAGACAGGAAAAAATGTTCAGCTTGTGCAGAGGGGAATTGTGCAAAGTTAATGAAAATAAAAGATGAATCCTAAAGATTATATGGACTTTAATGGAGCAGAAGTTCTGAGGGAAAGTAGAGTGTTGTTTGTGGCAAATCCCTACCAGTCTTTTGAGGTAAGTAGTCCCAGAGGACATTCTGTCTTTTCCCACCAATTCTGTGAGGGCCTCTGTTTGACACAAATGTTAGCCTGAGGAGAAACTTCTGGAAGCACAAAACTGTTGGGGTTTGAGTGATGATTCCTCAGCTCTGTGAGGTAACAGGATGTAGGACTCTGTCTCAGGGGACAGGATGGACTCTCTCTTGAGTGAACAGTAATGGACTGGGAAGCCTTGAAGTCCTTGAAGGCTCTGTCTGAAGGTCCCACCCCAAGGAGCTTCTCAGGGGGGATGAGATTGGTCTCTGCCTGTTCATGAGAATCACCACCTAAGGGGAGGCTTGTCTGGCCCTGGGAGAGCTTAGTGGCCAGAACATTATCTGTTGCTGTGATTCTTCCTGTTGCTGTGATAATGGGTAGTGGACATAGGCTGGCTGTGGTGCTTTCCAGGACACTGTTTCAGTCCTGATGTGCTCACACAGGTTGCAGTGCTTGTCAGAGATCACTGAAGAACACACAAGAGGATCTACTGGGTCACAGTCCTGGCCACAGTCCTCATAGCACATGGCAGCTGTGGTGCTTGCTTGTACCTGGCCCACATTCTGTTGAAGTGCTAAATCTCCCAAACAACAAAGCTACCAGTAGGATCCTGCATGGAACATACAGGCAGCTCTAGGAATCTAACTCATGTCCAACACATGACAGCCAAACACCTTAAATCCCTGTAAAATGTGTTGTTGTTGTTTTAATTTGGTGTCACAAATAGTAGTGCTTGGGGGTCGTTCCCAAACATGGGGCTCCAACATGCAAAATAGGTAATGTAGTTCTTTGAGTTTATCTTTTTGTCTTCCCTTGCCATGGAAAAATTTTGAGGGTGAGAATTTCACATTGAACTCTTGAGACTTATATTTCACCAAAAAGAAGAAAATTTCTAAATGTATATTTATTTTAATATTTTAAAAGAATTTCTAGAACTCATTTTGCTATTATGAAGATTATTTTAGGACCAGAGAGATAATACAGGGGCTACTATGCTTGACTTGATGATCCCAGTTCAATCCCTGACACTGTATATAGTACCTTTCAACACTGCTACAGGTCACTCGAGCAGAGACTGGAATAGTTTTTGAGCACAGCTAGGTGTCCCCAATCATCCACCCCAAGTTATTATGTGCCTATCAACTATCTGTGTATGATTTATCTGAAATTCAAAAGTGAAAGAAGTTAAGTAGATTGGGTTCTCCCCAGGAGCACAGCTGTGACCGCAGAAGCAAATGTCAATGGCATCTTTTGATGTTAGTGTTCCTTCTGACATAGAATGGTGGCACAGACTTTTGAAAGGTAAAACAACAAACTAACTCAAACTGTTGAAACTGTTCACAGTGAAATACACCCCCAAAAAATAAATCAACCCTGCATTTCAGTCTTCTCACCGTGGACAAGTAGACTCATGTCCTTAGTGTCCTTTCTGGCCCCAAGGAAAAAAGTGCCTAGAGAAATAGGACAGAAAAGTCCTTATTTTTTTTAAAGAGAAGACTTGGTAAGAATATACTGTCCTATGCTTTATGTGGGATCACAAACCAAGCTTTTCCCTAGAAGGGAAATTTCTGAGAGGGGAAATTTCAATGAAGAGATTCGTTAGACTGTGAAATTCTAGATACCCACTAAGATTTTAAAGAATTCAGTTGAAAAATAATAAATATTTAAAACTAGTTTCTGTATCCATTCAATATCATATCCATTAGGTGAATGGAGTGGAATAAAAAAGAAATTCCCAGTCCCAAGTTGTAAGGAATGACTGTTGATACATGATCTAATAATGACTACTTTGGGTTCTGGAAGGAAGTGATCATTAGATCCTTCTAAATTCTAGAAGGAAGACATTCTGATTCATTTAATAAGGATTATTTCAGTTACAGCTGAGAGTGTACAAAAAGCTCAACAAAAATGGGTTTTACTACAACTTTTCTAGGGAAATCTTGAAAAAAGAAATCTGCCAATGAACCTGTGCTCTCTTGGAAAAGCTACAAAAGGTACCGATGTTCAAAGGGCAAGAGGGGAAGAATGCCCCAATCCCTCTGAGGACTACAGCTGCTGAGCTAGAGTTGGATAGATGATGCAGTCATAGGAAACCCTTTCGCTCTGCCACTAACCATATGCAAACCAAGGACAATAAAAATCTATCACCAAGTCTGGGAGCTTCTGGGCTCCTGAGCAACTAGCAGAAGCATAGAAGTGACCCTACTTAAAGATCTTCATTTCTTAGATTTCATTCATTTTTGCTCTCCCTCCTCTCATATGGGGATGGACCTTGCAACGGGCTTCTGACCAACACAATATGGAGAAGGAGGTAAAATATTCTTCTGATTCTAAGCCTCTCTTTTAAGACTGCAGCTAAGAAATGTCTCTTGTGGATTATGAAGAACTATTGTTACGAGAGGAGCCCATGGCAGGAGAATGGGCAGTCCTGGCAACAGTCAGCAAGAAAAAGGGATCTCAGTTCTACTGCTACAGGGAGATGAATTCTGCCAACTAAAACTAGGGAGCATGGCTATTTGTGACTCTGTTGCTTAGCTCTACTGAAGTCTGACAAAAACCCCAGCAGAGAACCCAGATAAGTGACAGTAACTATATGTTTTTGTGAGTCACTGAGTTTGTGATTATTTACTACAGAACACAGAAAAGTCATAGCGTTACTCAGGAAGACAAGATTGCAGCTTCACACTCAGAAGCTGTCTCCAAATGATGGACAGATCTAGTCTAAGCTCATAAGATACAGATACTTGAAGCAGCTTCTGCCAGAAAATAAATGTCCTATGTCTTTAGAAGCAAAAGCAACAAGTGGTACAGGGAAGAAGCCATGGTCTGGCCTTCCAAAGGACCACAGCATAGTGGAATAGATATTTTAAAAACAAATTCCTAAGGAAGAAGCATTGATTTGGAACTCTTTGCTAAGCAAGCATTTGTACACTTTTGTGTGTGCACATGTGTGTGTCCCCATAGATGAGTATGCATGTATGTTTGTTTGACTGTGTTGGGAATGGAGGAAAGCCACTTATGTTAAGGACAAAATCATGTCCTGTGTCATTCTGGCAAAGCAGAGGGAAAGTCACCAAACTTCCTCTGGATGGTAATCCAGACTTTTCACTGCTGGGAAAGACAGCAAAGTTGGGATTTCAGTAGTATGGGGAAAAAGTCCCACAAAATGCATGCTGGATATAACAACCAGCATGGAGCTTGCATGGTGGGAAGACACAGACAATAATAAACATGCACGAGCTTTTCCAAGATCATTTCAGTGGTGGTCTATGTGCAAAAAGAAAGAAATGGAGCCTGATAAGGAGAACCAGGAGCAGACATATAGAACTTCAGAGCGATAGCATAGCGGTAGAATATTTGCCTTGCATGCAGCCAATCCTGGACGGACCAGGCTTCTATCCCTGGTATCCCATACGGTCCCCATGCCCTACCAGGAGTGATTTCTGGGTGCAAAGCCAGGAGTAACCCCTGAGCACCACGAGGTGTTATGCACTTCCAAAAATAAGTATAGAATTTCAATTTGAAAGGATGTGTTCAGGATTGCTTTGCTGAAAAAGCAACAGAAGTAAAGTCTATAGGACAGAAGACTGCTGGTCAACCTGATAATTAAGACACAAGCTTTCAGGCTGAGGAAACAGTGAATGTGAAGACCCTAAATTGAGAACATGTGGTCTCTGGCTGTAGCTCAGTGAACCAGAAGCAAGGGAGGAGGAGGAAGCAAGGCCAGAGAGCCAATGGGAAGCCACTGGCTGTTGTGCAACTGAGAAGCCATCTAATTTGATTTGCCTGTAAAAGGTCCCTTTTGTCAAAGAGAAGACAGTTAAGAGACTCCCTGGGTAGCCCAAGCAGGAGATGACCCTAGCTCAAAGTGATCTAGGAGTGATGTAGCAATGGTGAGATTTGCTAGACTCTGCGGTGACGCAAGCAATAAGGCATCTGCCTTGCATGCACTAGCCTAAGACAGACTGCTGTTTGATCCCTCAGCGTCCCATATGGTCCCCCAAGCCAGGAGCGATTTCTGAGCACACAGCCAGGAGTAACCCCTGAGCGTCACAGGGTGACCCAAAACCAAACCAAAACAAACAAAAAAAGAATTGCTAGATTCTAGATACATTTTGAAGCTAGAAACCTCAAGACTTCCTTATATCCAGGTGGTGGGGTGTTGAGTTAAAAAGTATCTGAAGCCGTGTTGTTTCTTAACTCAACAGTGGGGTATGAAAGAAAGCAGGGAGGCAAAGATAATCCCAAAATTTCTGGGAAAAGGAACAAAGTTGCCATAACTCAGATAGTGGGTGGTACAGATGTGAGGATTGGGGAGTGAGATAAAAAATATGGCTTCCTATGAATCTAGCTTCACATATTTAGCAGTATCTGAAGAGGGATGTGTGGAAGCTCTAGCTAAATATATATATGTATGTATTATATATATACAGCTTCCAAATGGTAAAGTATGAGATGGGATGAAATCACAATGTATGTAGAAAAATAATAGACATGGGCTGAGGTTTGGGACCCTCTTCCATGATGAGGTTGGAGAGAAAAGAGGAGAAAGCAGTAGGTGGAAAAAGAGGGAACAACCAGGAAGAACTTTGGGGGGGGGGTTGGGTCACACCCGGCAGCGCTCAGGGGTTACTCCTGGCTCTATGCTCAAAAATCACTCCTGGCAGGCTCAGGAGACCATATGGGATGCCGGGATTTGAATCACCGACCTTCTGCATGCAAGGCAAATGCTTTACCCCCATGCTATCTCTCCGGCCCCTAGGAAGAACATTTTTTTTAAAAAACAAGTGGAATCAAACTAAGAGAAAGTTAGGAAGCTGGAGAGGAGGCACCTGTCAACTGCCTCAACAAACAAGTTCACATCAATTTTTTTTTTTTAATATATCTTTATTCACGTTCAATTCCTTAAGTTACTTGTCTTCTTGGAATTCCAAGAAGGAAGTGGATTTAACTCCCTCCTAGGGTGTGACGAATCGGTTTACATACAATATATAACCATGCTGTCAACTGGGACAATTGTCAAATTAATCTGTCAATTTGAATTGTGAATTGCTTGGATCCTGGCAAAGAAATAAAAACATCTTTGCTGTTGGGTCATTTCTCAGAAACATCCTGATGCCGCATTTCTTCCCTCCCCCATCCCTGCTGCACCCTCGTTCCATCCACCCCCTTTCGGAGAGCTGAGGCAGGTTAAGGTCAGTCATTCCAAAGGGATTATTTGAAAGGAGGGAAGAGGGAATAAAAGGCTATTACAAAGATATGCTGTACTGAAAGAGCAGGACAAAATGAATTCAAATTCTGAGCGTGTAGCAGTGCAGTACTGACTGTTGAAAAAAACAGAATGGCTTTGACTTCTTAAAACACCAAAGAACAAGCAGCTAAGACATCAGCTATGTTTTAAAAAGCCATCAAATTGTGACAACATTGTGCAGTGTGGGGTCCTGGATAAATTCCCAGAACTCAAAAATGGCGCTGAGAAAAAAAAAAACCTGATGGAATCGAAATGAGAGCCACAATTTGAAGAGCAATAACAAGCTCATGTCCATATCTTTATTTTGCTAAATGTACCCTGATGTAATGTCAAGTATTCACCATGGAAGAATCTCGGAGCAGGGTCAATGGCAAGGTTGTTATGTCTTTGTAACTTTTCTGTTAACTTTAAAATTTCTCAAAAATGCAACGTACTTTCTGAAAAAGGACAAGGGAGCCAAGGATGGTAGTTCAAGTGATGACATACATCCATGTCATGTATGGAGTCCTGAGTTTGATACCTTGCACTGAATGTGCTCCCACATGTGGGACCATGACAATAAAATTTTTTCTGAAAAGAAAAATAGGGGCTGGAGCAAAAGCATAATAAGGGAAATATCTTGCACATGGCTGACCCAGGATCAATCCCCAATACCCCATATGAACCTGAGTCCTACTAGGAGTGATCAGTCCCTGAAGAATGGTGGGTGTGGTCCATAAACAAGACAAAACAAAAATAAAATGAAAGAAAATCATCATCTATTTTGAAGGATTTGTGAGGGTGTGCATATATGTTTTATTATGAGCTAATATTTATCCTCCGAGTCTGCATCTCTACTTCTAGAGCTATGCCTAACTATGCCTGTCTTGAAAGAGACATCAAATATTGAATGCAGGCAATTTTAAAATAACTGAAACTGGGGGAGAAAAGAAACATTTTCTTGAATATGCACCAACTCTTGGAACTGATAGAGGGCCACTCTTAGATTCTATAACTCAGATTAGGTAATCCCCGGCTAGACACTCAGTTTGGATCATATGGGAAGTCCACACGTGATCCAGACTGAGGCTTAGTCCATTGGGATGAAATGTCTGATGGAGCAAAAAGGGGCTCTGGAAACTCCCAGATAATTCCCCTGTGCACACACAGTGGAGAAGCATGGACTATAGGGAGTGTATTGTCTGTGCTGTACTCCTGGGGACTTTCCTTGGGAAGTAACTGAGCAAGTCCACTGGACAGATAAAACACAGAGAAAATGACTTGAAGACACCCTTCCTGTGTCTGCCAATGACTGAACTCTAAGAAAAAGGACCAGAGTTGAAGGAAAGAGAGAAATGACAATCTTTCTCTATGTCTCCTTTGTCAGAAAAACTCAAAAGTACTTTTCTCACATTTCTACTCTGTCTACTTCTATTTTTTTTGTAGTGCAAGGGATCAACACATGTTAGTCATGCACTCTACTGCTGAGTTATTTTACAACTTTTGTGAGCAGAGATGGGCCATACTCAGTGTTGCTTAGGAATTATTCCTGGCTCTGTGCTCAGGAGTGAACCCCTGATGGACCATATGTGGTATCAGGGACTCAAACCAGGGTCAAAAATATGCAAGGCAAGTGCCTTACTTCCTGTACTATTTCTCTTGCCTTCTTTTATTTTTTCATGCTGACAAAATATAGCACAGAACATAGCATTTGTAATCTTAAGCATCTCCAAGTGTGCAATTCAGTGACATTTAAGTAAATTCCTAATGTAGTGTGATTGTTGCCACTCTGTTTCCAGAACTTTCTCATCCTCTCAAACAATCCTCACTTGTTTGACAGCTTTATAAATGGGACTTGGGCCAATGTGAATAGTGACAAAAATTTTTAAATGCTTTTCAAACAAATACATAAAAGTGGACTTGGACGATGAGCACACACATCTTTTCTAGATGTAACATATGAGAGCAAGGAGCTTCAATGTCAACACACATGTTCACAGCTGTCAGGTTTGTTTCACTCCATGGTAAAAGACCACCTTATTTGGTTTCCTGTTGGCCTCATCACTCAGATGCAAACATCAACCATAATTAAAACAACCAGGCTCAGAGTCAAACCTAGAGATACTCACACATCACCAAAAAAATTCTCTTCCCACAGGGAAGAGAAAAAAAAAAAAAGTCAAACTAAGGGTTGCAAATCCAAAGGCCTACAATGAATGAAAAAGTTGTTTTGATCCACACATACAATCTACAGATAATTTGTGTTCCTATAAAAGGTACAGGAGCTGGGGTGAGGGGAGGGGTGTTGGGCCACATCCAGATATACTCAGGGCTTATTCCTAGCTCTGCGTTCTAGGATCATGCTCAGTGATGTTCTTTTTTTTTGGGGGGGGGGTTGGGTCACACCCGGCAGTGCTCAGGTGTTATTGCTGGCTCCATGCTCAGAAATTGCTCCTGGCAGGCACGGGGGACCATATGGGGCACTGGGATTCGAACTCATGACCTTTTGCATGAAAGGTCTTACCTCCATGCTATCTCCTGGGCCCCTCTCAGTGATGTTCTTAATAAATTGAGCTGAGAATAAAATCTGGATCATACTCATACCTGGCAAACACCTTAACCCCTGTTTTATCTCTTCAGTCTCCAAACAACACGTCTTAAAAGATCTGTATGCCATCATGTTTGACTCTGAACTCGACCTTTCCATCACTGGCCTCAGGATCATAAACTCAAAGCTCAAAGACAAGGCACCAAAGGCAGACTGCCAAGAAAAAGATAAGAATGAATAGACTTATCTAACTGTATCAGTCGGAACAACTAACTCATAAACACAATCTAGGTCACTGGACTCTCTTGGTGATTCAGCAGGTTTTTACTCTCTATTCCTGTGGCCCAAGAGAAACATGCCAGTTCACTTACATAGCCCATCTGTTTGCACACTGGCTGAAATATAACTAAGCAATTAGAAGAATGGGTTTACAAACATACATTATAACACGTATGAGTGCTATCCATATGCCAAGTGATGACAGACTCATGGGTTAAAGCTCAAATTCTGATCAAATCCCAAGCCTTTGGTTGAATATGCCTTTGGCCTCCCTGGCAAATTTGAATCAAATTTCAAAATCAGCCTTCCACAAACAAATGTGTGGTGAGAAAGTATTATAAACTATACATTACAATAACAAACATGCGAATAAAACCCACCAAACCATAGTACTTTTCCATAATAAACATGCAATGTCTCACTTTCAACTCATAAATTCCTGCGATAGCTTCAAAGACTAGGAGTTTTAACAGCTCTTCTTTCCCAAGACATGAGGCAGAGTTTGAACTGAGTTATGAAAAGAAGAGAATGTGCAGATCATCAATAGAGCTATTTTTACCTCATCTAGGAATAATCAGAAAGAAATGGTGACAAATACAAACTGAGATTATTAGGCACGGCTCCAAGTGGGGGCGAGGGGGAATCACTAAATGTCAGCTGACAGAAACAAATTCTTTCTTTCTGGGAAAGAGAAAGGAATTTTAAGATATTTTTCCAAGGTTCTACCAGGTTCAAGCATAATGATCAAAACATTTTTTTTCTTTTAAGGAGCAGTTGGAAGGAAAATGAAGGACAGATCTGAAAGAGATTAGCCAATGAAAGAGAAAGTAGGTTTGCTCATTTCATTGGGCTATCTAAAACTAAAAACCAGGGCCAGAGCAATAGCACAGCAGGTAGGGCATTTGCCTTGCACCCTGGGTTTGATCCCCAGCGTCCATTATGGTCCCCTAAGTCTGCCAGGAGTGATTTCTGAGTGCAGAGCCAGGAGTGTAAGTACACCTGGGTGTGGTCCCCAAATCAAAACCAACCAACAAACAAATAACAATGAAAAAGCCCAGTCATTTATTTAAATAGTCTTCTATCATCTTTTTGGTCACTGGCCATGGAGCTTTGAGTTAGATCCTATACCATAAAACATTGTATAGTCTATAAGGAAAACAGCCACATGGAAGCAGTTGTGGTAAGGGCAAACTATTATTTCCAGTGTTGAAGATTGGGGGAAATTTCAGATCAAGCAACCTCTAAAGCTGTGTATAGATTAAACTCATGAGACAATGGAGGAAAAAAGGAAGAACCTTCTAGAGATGGAGAACAAGAATTAGTAAAAATCTATGTGAGGAGGGGTGAAATCATGAATTATATAATAGATAAGCTAGTTAAAATATGCATGAAGGTAGGGTTAGTTGTTCTGATTCAGCTGGACCAGGTAACACCAGCCCAATGAATGAATGCATAAACTTTAGAGTTAGAGTTTGAGACAGGGTGTCTAGTGTTATTTTCTTCCAAGTAGGCTTATTGCACCACTTAGCTGCTTTAGCAGAAGGTGAAAAGTCATTTCATTAAAAATTATTATTTTACTTTATTATTATGAGTTTTTGGAGTGGGGTCCCGTAAGTAGCACTCCAAGGCTTGGGAACCCTACAACAACCAAATGAGACAGTGGATATTTATACAAGGACCTAAAGATACAATTCTGCTTTAGCCCTCTGTGCCTGGAATATCTAAGCCATCCTGGAGAGCCTTCCCAGGCTGTACTTAGCAGTGCTTGGGGAACATGTGGTGCCAGGAATTGAAGCTGGGTTAGTCAGGCTCATGCTAAAAATGCACCCAAACTGCCATACTATGTCCCAGCCCCAGGAAGCCAATGTGCTGCTGGAGCATACCTCTATAAATGAGACTTGATTTTCTCCTATGTTTAAGGGGAACCTCACATGAACTTGAAGGAAATATGATCTGAAAATAGAGATAGTAAGAAGATTAAGCTAATAATAATGTGTGCAATGTAGAAAGAGGGAAAGAATAGTTTAGGAGAGGGAATATAAAAACTGAGCTTAGTTTTCTGTAGAGAGAGTAGACTTTATAAAGAGCAATTTTAGAAAATTTTGTCCCTGAACTGGTAGTGGTTGGGGATCAGAGTTAAATTTAAACAGCTGCTTCCCAGAAATGCTTTCACAACAGTAGGAAAAAGATTTCCAATCATTTTCATGACCCTTATACTACTCTTTATGAGATAAAACAAACCTTATTCTCCTTCCATCACCCTACCAAAATGAGGCAGTTGGAATTAAAAGTTTCTCCAAAATGTAAAACTTCATAAATGCTTGGTGGGGGGGCATGAACAATTTTAGTGATTCTTTACATAAAGTTCCTAATTATAGAGTCCATCGGGTGAGTTCAGAAGTAGGAGGTAAAAAGGGGAAGAATGAATGTACAGATAGGTCTTTTGTTTCCCTTCCTCTTACCATATACACCTTGGGGGGCAGGGGGGTTGGGTCACACAGTGTTCAGAGATTACTCCTGACTCTGTGCTCAGAAAACGCTTCTGGCAGGCTCAGGGGACCATATGGGATGCCAGGAATCAAACCACCATCAGTTCTGGGTTGGCTGTGTGCAAGGCAAAGGCCCTATCACTGTGCTATCTCTCAGGCCCTACCACCATTTACACTCTTAACATTCACTACTCTGGGAGGTAAGGGTTGGGTATTACTGAGAATGTTCTAGAAATGAAGGGGAAGATATGCAAATGTAACCTAACCACACACTCTCTCAGCTATGAACTGCCAGGGAGATGCATGTCACTATGGGCATCTAACTCTCCAGCAACTGCTATTTATTCTAGAGCAATCTAGCCACATCCTGTCTGGCTGTTTGCAGATGGGGCCGTCTCGCTGGCAGGGAAGCCAGCAGTGACTGCACCACAGAAGGAGTTCACCACAGACCTTAAAAAGCAAGAGGAAGGGGCCCGGGAGATAGCATAGAGGTAAGGAGTTTGCCTTTCATGCAAAAGGTCATCGATTCGAATCCCGGTGCCCATATGGTCCCCTTTGCCTGCCAGGAGCAATTTCTGAGCATGGAGCCAGGAGTAACCCCTGAGCACTGCCGGGTGTGACCCAAAACAAAACAAAACAAAACAAAACCAAAAAGGCAAGAGGAAAGCAAACATATAAAGACCCCAAAGATCTCTGTGTAACTGGATGTTGGAAATATTTCAATACTTAGCGAGCACAGCGACCAGAAAAACAAGCCCCCACCAGATCTGGGCTGGGATCTACTTTCTTAAGAAAGCTGATGGCAGGGCCCGGGAGATAGCATGGAGGTAAGGCGTTTGCCTTTCATGCAAAAGATCATCGGTTCGAATCCCGGTGCCCCATATGGTCCCCCCGTGCCTGCCAGGAGCAATTTCTGAGCATGGAGCCAGGAATAACCCCTGAGCACTGCCGGGTGTGACCCAAAAACCAAAAAAAAAAAAAAAAAGAAAAAAAAAGAAAGCTGATGGCACGGGTGTGTCACTGACTCTGACTAAAGGAAAAGGACTAACAGCAGCAAGTTTGCACAGAGTCATGTCAGATCACAAAACCAATACTCACTAATCAATCTTGCGTGACTGTACAGGCTGAGAAGAACCACCTGACCTGCTAACAGAAACAGCAACTAATGCTACAGCCAGGAAGGCTCTACACAGGATGTTCACAGGCCAGGTGCAATAGAATGACAGTCTCTTTTCCATCCAAATTGAAAGTGTATTTCTAAACAAAAGTCTGATTCTCACTTCTTTTGTTTGAAAACTTGTTACATATGTCCTCTAGGTTCTGGGTTCCATCCCCACACCATCTCTTTCAGCAGTCCTGCACACTTGTTACTCTGGAACACCGAAAGTGTGGTTGATATCGTTTGATTTGTAAGAATTATTTCCTTTAATTAAAGGTATAGGGTCCAGAGTGATAGTACAGCTGGTAGGGCATTTGATTGCATGCTGCCAACCTGGGTTCAATCCTTTGAGCAATGCCAAGAGTCATTCCTGAGTGCAGAGCTAGAAATAACCCCTGAGCACTGCTGAGTGTGGCCTAAACCACCACCCCATGCCCCACCCACCCTCCAGTCCCCACCCAGCCCCCAATTAAATTAACATAGCTATCTGGAGCAGATGACTATGCAGTAGTTAAACACTAAACACCTTCAACCTGTTTTCAAGCTTTAGGGTACAAACAGATTACCCAGGGACATGTGAAGATGAAGATTCCAGCTTGCGGGCCCTTTGCACATCCATTGGTGCTCAGGAGCCAGTCAGGACAGGGGATAGGGTACAGGTGACTGCACACAAGGTATATGCCTCAATCCCAAGCTATCTCCCTACCCAAAAGCAAAAGACACTATTTCAATGAGATTCACTTTTTAGTATAGAAGCAGTAATCCACACATCAAAATGTCTTCTTAGTCATCTTCTCCTATCAGGTCTAAATGGGTAGACCTGGATTTTCAAATTTTGTTATAAAGCTCTTAGTGACTATGAGAGATGAGTCATCAATGAAGCCATTTTGCATGTATATGTTTGTGTATAGGGGAGGGAGACACAGAGAGGAGACAGAATGTGTGTGAGAGAGAAAGGGAAAAAGAAAGTTGGGGGAGTTACATTTAAATTGGAATTTTACATTTAAATTACTGATATCCTCAATCTGTAATCACTTAACTGGAATTTTTAAAGTCATGTGTATATTTCATGAAGGTTTTTTTGTTTTGTTTTGTTTTGTTTTGTTTTGTTTTGTTTTGGGGTCACACCCGGCAGTGCTCAGGGGTTACTCCTGGCTCCATGCTCAGAAATTGCTCCTGGCAAGCATGGGGACCATATGGGACGCCGGGATTTGAACCGATGACCTTCTGCATGAAAGGCAAACGCCTGACCTCCATGCTATCTCTCCAGCCCCATCATGAAGGTTAATTCAGTTAAAACATTAAAAACAAATCTGCTTCACTGGTCTCAACTGAAAGCGTTTTTCTGAACCCCATCTCCCTTATCCTCCAAACCTCATTTCTCTTAGGTACTATTCCTCTTTTCTGGGCAGATGACCTCTGGATTTCAACCTAATTATTCAATATTACTTCACATCATTTCTTTCCAAAATATTTTTATAAAAATAAGTCTGACTAAAAGCCTGAGCCCTCCTTCCATTTGAGTCTGTGTACCCCCACTCTGATAACTATGTACACAGAATTTTTAGAATGATCACAGAGCTCTAAAATAAAATTTCACTTCCGACAACAATTTTAAACTCCATTTTCTTGAAAACACATGGTGGAAATTCTTCTCAAATTAGTAAGTAAATGTAATTATGATTTCCACTGTGTTTACTGGGAACTGGAGAAAATTACTTTTAGACTCTACAGAAAAATCAATGAGCACAAGATCCTAAAAAAAGAATAGCGTTCTACTTGATATTAATGTGCACTCCAAACCCACTATAATCAAAATAGCACAATATTAGCATAAAAATGAATCAACAGGGGCTGAGAGAAAGTACAAGTTTTTAGAGTGCAGGCCCTAGCATGCCCATGACCTGGATTCAATTCCTAACACCACATAGTCATAGTCCCTTACAGTGTGGACCAGGTATCCCCAGCACTGCAGGGCCTGAATGATATTGCACCGTGAGGCCCTTCTGTGAACCTACAGCTCTGTCAGCTGAGAATCATGATAGTGTCCCTGGATTAATAATCCCCCTTCAAATTCAATCAGTAGATCTTGGAAACAAGAAAATAATCAGGGATAAATTTGGGTCAATATAGAAACCCAGTATTGGAGAGATAGTATAGCATGTAAGGCTCTTGCCTTGCAGCTGGATGACCTGGATTTAATCCCTGGCATCCCATACAGTCCCCTAAGAATTGTTAGGAGTAATTCCTGAAGAGCCATGAGTGACCACTAGGCATTGATGGCTGTGGCCCAAAAACAAAACCAAAAAAATCACAGAATCCCAACTAGTAATATAGATGACATTTCATTCTGGGACATATTTATTAATGTAACAAGCATTATTAGCAAAGGAGGTTATTCAGAAGAAAATTTAATTAGAGCCCCTACTTTACACTCAAACTCAAACCTCCTGGTTCTGTGGAAAGCAGTTTTGCTTGTCAGGGAACATGTAGCAGTGTTTGATGCCACTTTCTATTATCATAACTGCAGGATTAAGTAATATGTGTGGAAGGGCTGATGTTTGCTTGAGAATCAGTTGGGAAGGTATCAGGGATACAGTTAAACGTCTTATAATGCATCAAAATATCCCCAACCCTTCAGTTTCCCACAAGATGCATCCAGTCCAAATGTCAATAGTTGAGAAATTGCGTCAGATGAGAAATCCTACCCTGGTCTACCCTTTATCCTAAAACACAAATGAAGAGGAAGAATATTCAGAGCACACCACAGTGTGAATTCTGATGTTCCTACTCATCAGACGCAGAATTCTTCATTATCCCAGTCTTGGTCTTCAGGAGTAAAGATCATGTGTATTAGAAGCACAAAGGAGGGACTCAGGCAAGTCAGTGACATAAATAGTAGCTACCATGAATGATCCATGAAAAGATGTTCCATATCTATATGAGCATGAGTGCCATGATGCACAGGAAGAGGTGCTATACAAACAAATCAACAGGAAACAACAGAAATGGGGCCAGAACAATAGTCTAGCAGGTAGGGCGGTTGTTTTGTACATGGCCAACCCGGGTTCGATCCCTGGCATCCCATGTAGTCCCCCAAGCCTGTTGTTATTGCTGTTGTTTTTCCTATGATCAAGGTTGCAACCCTCAACAATCGGAGAGCTAAAACTATAGAAGCTTAAGAATGGAAATGTCAAGTCACCAGTTATAAATCCTCCAAAAGTAGGAATTGTGCTCATCTTATTCTTTATAACTGAGGTCACTACCTCAGAAGGCACAAGATTCCTGGGCAGTACATTTCAGTTATTCTGAGGGAGTCAGGGGGGAGTACAATCCAGCAAGGGTCTGAGGAACAATTAGCTTAGATATTGCCAAGAAATCACTAGCTGAATGAAGCCAGGAGGTCGGAGTGGGGCAGTGAGGAGAGAAGGACAAAGGATCTGCAATGGCAGGTGATGTCCAGAAAGCAATCTGTAGATAATCAGTTTTCTGCTGGGGAATGACAGTGCCCAGAGAAATCTGAGAATTCTCAAAAAACAAAAAACAAACAAAAAAAAAAAAACTTTGCAATAAACTCTAGGGCCTACAAGCTGCATCAGATGGCATCATTCTGAGTCATAAGACTTCAGCACCATCTCCCACTCACCCCCACGCCAGTTCCCAGAAGTCACACATCTGCTCTCCCATTAAATTCTCTGAGGCTGTCAAATGAGAGGCGAAGAAGTAGGCAGACACGGATGCATGACAGCGACAAAAGAGAAGATGTCCCAAACTCTGCTGAACCTGTAATAATGTTTTCCACAAATATTAACAACAAAAACAACCATCATGAGGATATAATGAGAAGCAATGCTAATACTTAACACATACAGGCATGAAGCTAAAGTGCTCTCAGACCTTCAGAAACAGGTGTTGTCTGAATGCGAGTAACTAATTTGGTTTTTTTAAATCTTCATCGTCATTTTAAGCCGCAACTTGTGGTCGATGAATAGGAAGCAAATGAAATGATGTGCTCCACTAAATCATATTTATAGCATTTACCTCTTTGTAAAATGGTCCCATATTCCAACCATTTAAAAATTATAGAAAATAGCTAGATAGATTATGGAGATAGTCATTATATCAAAATCTCAAGAACACTGAAATCACTAATAATGTACTTATAGGGAGCTAAAAGTTATTTCTCACCTGCTACTGCATTCATAGCTAAAATGTAAAATTCAATTTGAACTCATCTTTTCCAGACCCAGGTCTGGTAATGCTCATTATGGCTTTTCTCAGCTCAAAAACCACACCGCATTTAAGTTTCCTTTGATTGAAAAAGAAAAGATTAAAAAAAGAAAAGGCTTTGCTAACAATCCCAGAATATATAAAGTGAGATGATCTGAATTCCAAAATTGAATGTGAGAAATCTAAATACCAAAATCTAACCATAAAATTACTAGCCACGATAATATCTTTGCTTTGTGCCTATGCCCCTCAAAATGGCAAGCTGTGAGAAAAAGCCTCTCTTAGGGTTCATTTGTTAATGCATGGGAGGAAGGGAGCCTTTTACTTATTTTAAGGTAAATGCAGGCATTTCATGGTACTGTAGTATTTGCATATGTTGTAAGACCAATAGGAAATGTCAGAGATATTCAGTGCTTTGCTTCTGTGTTTGGGGGTACCTGCTGGCTGTTCTCTGCCATTCCAAACTACTTCAGGGAAAGACTGGAATGCACAAGTATGCTAATTCTCCCTCAGAGGAGGGGAGGATGGGAAATTAAGAAAAATCAGAATGTAGGAAAGACACTGACAATGAGGGCTGAGGGCAGCTATAAAACAGGGAAATGAGGGGCCCGGGAGATAGCATGGAGGTAAGGCATTTGCCTTTCATGCAAAAGGCCATCGGTTCGAATCCCGGTGCCCCATATGGTCCCCTGTGCCTGCCAGGAGCAATTTCTGAGCATGGAGCCAGGAGTAACCCCTGAGCACTGCCAGGTGTGACCCAAAAACCAAAAAAAAAAAAAAAAAAAAAAAAAAGAAAAAACAGGGAAATGAGTGCTCAGAGGAACAATGAGAATGCTCCCCCATTCTCCTCTCCTCTGGGATAAAGGCCCAGGCTTGACTGGGAGAGAATAGGAGTAACAAGACAAGTCATTTAGGGGTGTGGATTGGAAAAAACTCTCTTTCCCCCAAGACATTGTGGCTTTGCGCTGGCATATTAGATTGGAAAGTGCAAACACAATAATTAACAGTGAATCCTGAAACTTCAACACACCAGCAAAGGGTGTCGCTCCAGAGCGAGATGGGAGAAGAGGAGGAATAAATTATGGCTGTCTCCTGTGGTGAGGCTGGACAGCTCCACAAGGGGGTGAGGGTGGGGAGCGGCGGGGAGGTAGTGGAGGGCCAGGAAAGCTAATCAAGTTCTCCAGACACCTAGGGAGACTCCAGCAAACAGATGAAGAAAGACACAATGTCAGACCTAGGAGGCATCTGTAAGTAAAGAGCAAGACCGCTTCCATTTTCCAAGAAGACAGATATGGGGGAAAGGAGGGAGGTGGGGACATTGGTGATGGGAATGTTGCACTGGTGAAGATTTTATGACTGAAACCAAGCTACAATCATGTTTGTAATCACGGTGTTTAAATAAAGTCATTACTTAAAAAAATAGAAGAAGGCCCTCCACAGTACATGAATCTCTCCAACCACTGCCTTTCTCTCTAGGAATCAAGCTGCAGCTATGTGTCTTCTCCTATCATGGAAGCACATGACAATCACCATGAAACCCAGCATGACCATGTCCCCACACGAGTCCCATATGAGCAGATCCAGGGCTGCATGTCAGCCTCGGGCATGAGCGATTTCTAGGGCACACCTCGGTAGACTCTACCCACTCCGGTGCATTTCTGTTAATTATGATACCTCTTTCTAGAAGCCCTGTAATTCTCCCAAGAGTCAAAGTAATTGGCAAAAAAAAAAATTAGTCGTAAAAAGACACAAGGTCACTTAAAGAGGACACTTTCAACTCTAATTTTTAAAATTATTTTCTTTTACTCCCAATATAATTTTGTACTTTCCCTATTTTGCCCTTTTCAAATGCCAAAGAAAATGTGCATGCTATCTCGTGGCTATAATGAAAGGCAATGTAATGCATTTGTACTCCATTTACTGTCCATAAAGATTCCCTTTCCTTTGAAGATCATACTTTTGATGCTTTTTTAAAAAAAGAAGAAATAAAAAAGAATAAAAAATTACTGCAGATACCTTGTGACAAATGACTGTTATTTGAGCAATGAAAGAGCCCTCTGTGTGTGTGTGTGTGTGTGTGTGCGCGCGCGCACACGCGTGCACGTGTGTGTGTTTTATTATATAGGATTTGGGCTCTGTGGCTGCAAAGAGGCATTCTTGGTATTGGTAAATATACAAGCCCAACAGAAATCCATCTTGCAATGGATTTATGGGCTTTAGTGAGCAAGAGTACCAAACCCCAGGGTAAGGTTTTAGATCACTCTATTTAGTTCAAAAGATTCTATTGAGCAATTCTGAGCACTCTAAATGAGTAGGGGAATGAAAGAAGATGTAGCAAAGAGGAAGGGAGCTAGGTAGATAGATAAAGCAATAACAAGAAAATGTACATTCATTGCTAGCTGTTATATGAAAGGAAGAATAGAAAAGATGAATGGTTAAAATTCCACCAAACTAAGCATCACATAGAAATACTGAAGACTCCAAAAGCTTATACAATGTGACTTTGAAAAAGGGAGGTAGGGGCCCGGGAGATAGCATGGAGGTTAGGCGTTTGCCTTTCATACAAAAGGTCATCGGTTCGAATCCCGGTGCCCCATATGGTCCCCTGTGCCTGCCAGGAGCAATTTCTGAGCATGGAGCCAGGAGTAACTCCTGAGCACTGCCGGGTGTGACCCAAAAACCAAAAAAAAAAAAAAAGGGAGGTGATATTTCAAAAAAGAACTTTGATATAGAATTTCAGATTTCTGGCTTTTCCCTGGGAATAAAAAGGTCTAAGATCTGAGATACTTGGCAACAATAGAAAAAGAGTGAAGGTCCTAAGGTCCTAGTCCAGGAACCTAGGCATTACCCTGTGAGCACCTGAATGTGAATGCGAGAATTGTCTCAGAATAAAGTCCAAGTTCTCAGGATTTTGAGCTCTGAACCCCACAAGGAAAACAAGAGGCAAAGGCTGAGCGTGTTCGTAAAGTTGCTTTCTTGGAAATAAGGCAGCAAAGAACTCTCCTTCCCCCCCACAAAAAAAAAAATGTCTCTCTGCATCACTTGACACTGGGGGGCCAAAGCTGACTCATCCAGCAATCTGTGCTACTTGGGAGGACTTGGGAGTACATCCTGCTGATGCAGAATGAGAGAAAAACCTCTCCAACTCCAAGCATATGTTCAATTTGGAAGAGAGTGAGTCACTTAGCAGGGCTTTCCACAAGTTACTGCAGAAAAGCATCTAAGAATCCCGAAGGCAACTGGTGAAGAAGACAAGTACCAGGGCAGAAGATTAGCTAAGGAGTTAGCAACGCACCCCCCCCCCACCCCCAGTGGGCTGGGGACTCAATGTCTTCACAGCAGCTTTCCTCAGCTTTTTGCCTGGCCCCTGCCTGCCTGATGATGCCTCCTAAGCAAACACCTACCACAAAACATTTCTACATCATTCTATACACACAAGTGTGTCTAGCACACCCTAGCTCTTTCTGTAACCTGCCTGAGGCCTGTGATAATGCCTAACCCATAACCACAACACAGATTCTGTGTATCTCCCTCCCACATCTATATGCTCTAAAGTTTTCACTGGGGTCCTTGACCAAGAACTGTTTGGGGCAGTCACCTTCCTGGATGCTCCAGGGTAGAGGTTAGTTCTCAACCTCCAATTGGTCATGTTGCTCCCACCATAGAATGGGGGTTGGCTGAGGTTGCATTCCTAGTTGGCTCCTCCCCTTCCTGTCCCAAAACATCACTCTTGATTCTTCCCTGAGGTACTTCCTTATTGGTTTTTGTCATGTGAATCCTGCTCTTAGGGAGAGCCCCACCCCTTCTGATCCCAGAGAATCCTCCCAAACACTCAAAGCCAAGAGTTCTCTTGTATTTTGACTCTTCCTCTTTCTATATGATATCCTTCTCCTAAAAAATCAATAGCAACTCCAACATTTCCTCATTGATGTCACTTGTTCCCTTTCTTTCACAACCTCTTACATCCATCTCCTTCATAACTGGGGCCATGTGTCTTCCATTTCGATTTTCTTTCCCTCTTACAGTTTTTGAAAACTCAGTACTTCCAAGGGCCATTCCTTCTAAAACAAAGCAACAACTATATTAAAATGGTACCTTCCTGGCAGACCTCAGGTCAGGATCAAGATTGCAAGTTTGCTCTCCTTAGCCTGACCAGTGAGACCTCGAACACTAGCCTTGGTGCTTCCTTTGTCTTTTATTTCTCTTTTTTCCCTCGAGCCTCCAAGGGCCAGAGTCAATCCCCATGCCTAAGGGACCCCCTTCCACTATCTCACACATTCTTCAAACCCACCATTATTCCAGACCCAGACAAAAATGAGAGCCATGACCCTTCCCTCTCAAGCATCCTCACAATCAGAGAGGTTAAAAACAGGACCTGCAAATCTAGAGGGGCACTGCATAATTACACCCACTAGGCTTTGCATCCCTCTTCAGAGAAGAGGGAGTTGAGAGCCGGTAATTCTTTAGAGTTATCCTGTACAGTGAAGTTCTATCACATCTGTTTATCTGAGAAAAATCTAACTAAAAGGGAGGATATTTTTTTACCACTTAGAACAGTGCCAGTGACTCTACTCAACAGGCAGCTGTGCCCCAGAATCAATGTGAGAGGGGAGGTGTGGAGATCCATCTTGGTTCCCACCAACACCTCACTAGGTGCCAGTGTCTCACCACTGCAGGCGAGATTCTAATGAGCTCGCTCTCCACCCTGCCAACTCCCCATCTGTTTAGGGGTCTCAGGGTCAGGAAACACTCATCTGATTTATTTCTGAAGTGAAATGCAAGGGTCAAGTAATGAGATTTGACGGTATTACATTTCATGGTCAATAAAAGAGATTTCAAGGGTAGTTTTAATGATAGCCCCTTTCCACCCTCCCCAAGATTCCTCAATCTCATCCTGGCATTGACTGAAGTTCGTTTGTATGCTTCCAAAAGGCACCTGATCAAAAAATATCCTGATCCCCTGTACGATTTGGATCTTAGACCCAAATGGCTTCAATCCATTAGCAATGAAAAATCCATCAGTGAGACCCTAAATTAGCTCTGTGTGTGAATGATGACAATTTGAATACTGGGAAATGGAGTGACACAATGCATTTTATACTTAGGTTGACAACCACAAAACGGGCTTAGAATTAAACACAGGCTCATGAACATCACAAGTGACATTTTAATAACTGACCTCTCTTAGCCATCAAGTTCTGAGATCTTTGGAAATTTGTTATAAGAAAAACTGCCCTATAAGAATGAAGGGCAACTTACCTGTGCTTAGGGCTCACCGTGAGTATAACTGTACAGTCTGGTAATAACCACTGATGATTCCAAAGAATACAAAGTACAAACAATTTCTCATTCACTAAGAAGTCTCTCTTTAGTTTTTTTTTTTTCTGAGTTAGTTTTCAAAGTGTCCAACTGGACAAAAACCAACCTGCTTATCTTCAACTTTTCTGTTGGCTGTGTGGCTGGAGTGCCAACTTCAAAGGGAAGGGGCATTGGGTCTCAAACCTTGCTGGCATGAGATATATAACTTACTTTATCAATTAAAGTGGTAGATACCCCAAAGGCTAGTTCCATGCCCAGAGGAGCTTTACATCTCTACCTTGCCATTCATATACGACTCATAGCCAACAAAGTTTCAGGCTCAGAAAACGTTTGGGAACAAATGAATGAATGAGGAGGGAGTGACTATAAGCTTGAGATCTGGTTCTGGTACTTTTTCTCAGTCAAGCAGACTCTGTGATCTGTTTATGATTTATTTAATCATAATAAGGTGCTCTCCAAGTTTCAACTAGTCATCTATGATAATTCTTGCTAATAGACTTGATCTGAAAAGAAAGTAATCTAGAAAATTTATCTTCTACTCATTCAAGGTAGTCTACTTAAAAAGTATTAACCAGGCATTTGTTTCCTCTTTGAGAGCTAAATAATTTTATTTAACAGCATCTACAGCCGTCAGAACTTTGGCAGACTTGCTGAAAAATGCTATTTTAACTGTCGGCATTAAAAATTAATCACATAAGATTTCCTTTGTTTCATTTTTTATCACCGCACTCCCTACTGATTCAGGAAAAAAAAAAAAGTCCTGTTGGTTTTTTTGTTTTAGTTTTAACAGTGTGCAGTATTTTCCTCAGGACGCAAAGACAGTCACCACACTAGAAAAGAAGAGTAACTGCAGATTTTTTGTGCCTGAATACACAACAACCCACAGCCACACCCAACACTCAGACAAAAATTGCTCAACTCTACAACTTAAGCTAATCAAACTGCCAAACCACCAACTTGTTTCAAATTTATAGATCTTGGACTGTGAAGTCACACAACACTTCAAAATTTTACAGTTAGTGTCAGCTTCTTAATATCACAGCGAATCTGCTGGGAAAGTTATATAGAAGACCACCAAGCTCAGTGAGTTTAAACAGTACACAGAGGCTCAACCACAGTCCAGTAAATCCTCAGACAATGACTATAGTATCACCATCGATAAATATGATAATCTTACAAATTGGCCTTTTACCATTTGCTTTGTGTTGTAACAAATAATAAGAAGCAAATTTTCAAGGAAGCAGGTTAGGGTGGTGGATAGAAAACTATCT
Organism: Crocidura indochinensis; assembly: GCA_004027635.1. Taxonomy (NCBI): domain Eukaryota; kingdom Metazoa; phylum Chordata; class Mammalia; order Eulipotyphla; family Soricidae; genus Crocidura; species Crocidura indochinensis. The sequence goes on from PVKC010000040.1 coordinate 95,423, forward strand.
ACCAGGGTGGTAGAAAAATGGTGGAGGAAGATTACATTGGTGATGTAATTGTATTGGCACATTTAATGTCTGAAACAACTGTATTATGAAGAACAGTAATTTACAGTGATATAATAATTTTCAAAAAAGAAAAAAAGAGTGATATTTTAAAATGATATTGAAGAACGACTTTACTTATTCATATACTCTTACTTCTTTTACCCCTTCCAATAGAGACTGAAAGAGAGGGGCAATCCTTAGGCCATTTCTGCCAAGAGAATGGCAAATGACCATCTCCTTACCTACTCAGTAAATGTCCACTCTGATTACCATACTTGGTAAATTGCCAAACTCCTACAACTTCCCTTGGGAGAAATAAGAGGAGTAAGTTAGAAAGTATAGTATGACCAAAAACAAAAAAACAAAACAAAACAAAACAAAACAAAACAAAAAAAAAGCTGCCTTCTCTTGGGGCCCGGAAGATAGCATGGAGGTAAGGCGTTTACCTTTCGTGCAAGAGGTCATCGGTTCGAATCCCGGTGCCCCATATGGTCCCCCGTGCCTGCCAGGAGCAATTTCTGAGCATGGAGCCAGGAGTAACCCCTGAGCACTGCCGGGTGTGACCCAAAAACCAAAAAAAAAAAAAAAAAGAAAGCATAGTACAAGATTATACACTTATAAAGGAGCTGGAATGCTCCTCAGAGTCATCTAAAACTTCACTCTGGATGAATATAAATGCACACCTAAGGAGCAGACCTTAGAAGAGAACAAAAAAGGAGTGGAGCACATGTCTTACGTACCTTGAGGTCCTAGTGATCTGGGGTGGATCAGGTAAACTCCAGAATGACAAGGTCCAAAAAGCATCACATCACTGGATCTTCACATTGAACTACTAGCTAATTGACTGAGAACTGCTGGGAGCTGCCCTCCAAATTAATAATTAAGATGGAAATAAAGGGGTCAGACAACTAACTCCAAAGGGATGGAGCATAGGCCCTGCAGACATCCTTAGTGGAATCCCTACCACTCAATGGGTTACCAGGCATGTCCCCCAAACACTGCTGGCTGTGGTTCCTGGTCTCCCCAGCACAATTGGGACTGGCTTGACCAGTTCTGCAATGCAGGTCAGAACACTGAGCACTGACCCATGAGATTCACACAGCTGGGCAAAGTATCCCATGAGTGGTCTTTAGGCTCATCTTGTGAGAGCCTTCACTCCAATAAATCAATAAATGGAAATATAATCAGGACCTAGTGCTTGCGTAATGATGAGGATGGATGGTTATGAAGACTGGTGGACACTAGGCTCAGTACATCAAGCGCATCAGTGGAGCCTAAAACTACCAGGGTACCCAGATCCTTTCCTCTGGCAATTGACCCCAATACTGACCCACAGGAAGAAATCAAGGGGGTAGCAGGGGCAGACCCTTGCCAAAGCCCAGAGTGATGCTGAGCACGAATGAAATACACATGGCTGTCTTAACTTCATATTCCCAAATGCACAGGCATGAATATGAGTCCTGAAGAAAGAAAGTATCCGCTTTGGGGGAAGGGGCTGTCTTACTGAAACCCCCACATTTCCTTACCCCCACTTTTCAGCCCAGGAGCTCATCCACTCACATTCCCTAAGCCTTTACAACCTTGACTCTCTCCACTTGGTACCTGCTGAGACCGCCTGTGAACCATAAAAATTTCCTTTACAAGATTTTATTTCAGGCTTTACTTTTATGAAAGCAATAAAAGGATACTCTGCTTTATAACACATCCTCAAGTTTTTTAGAAAAATATGTGAGAACTGGAGAGAGAGCACAGCAGTTAAGGTGCCTGACCCAGGTCCAATCCTAGTTACCTCATATGGTTCCCCAAATTCCACTAGGAATGATCCTCGAGCATGCCAGTATGGCCTAAACCTCTCTCCCAGCAAGTAAAAAACATGAAATGACCATTGCTTGTTTTGAAAGACCCAACTGTACCTTTTTTCCTAATTAAACAGACCAAGGATTCAAATTCACATAAGCTAAGCATATCAAGAAATGGCCTCAAAGCCTTGGAAATCGGAACTGAACCCAGGGCAGTTATGGCCCGTAACTGCAGAGAGGGTTGTTGGTCTTCTCAAGGGAGGAAAACCAGGCAGATGAGTTCAGGAGGTTGTAGATTTTCAATCCTCTTCTGGGATGACACCTCTTCAGAAGAGGCATTAGTTTATTGGAGCTGAGTCCAATAAAGGAGAAAAGACAGTCAAAGTGGGAGTGTCTTCATAGGCACAATTTTGAATGGAGGGCCTCAGGGGGTCAGGAAGTCCTCTCTAGTGGTCTTATAACTGTTTACCTGTCAGAGGGCAGAGGTTCTGAGGAAAATCATGTGTACTGTATGGATGTTGGAATGGAATTAAGATCTAAGATACGCAAAGCAAGTATACTCTACCACAGAGCCACATCCCCCCTGTACCAACATGCACAATCCAAACTTCCCTCCTTCCTACTGTTCTCCCTCCCACTGTTCTCCACTCAGCATTTAGTAGCCACCATAGGACCTTACTTGTCAGTCTTCTTGATCAGGATGGCCCTGAAGATGTGCTCCAAGGGTGATTTCTCCTGCTTGGGGGTCGGCTGCAGGAAGGGGTGCAGGGCCACCAGTGAGAATCCCTGCTGGTACAGCTCCAGGAGCTGGGCAGGTAAGTCCTTCAGGGAAGTCAGTCTCACAGCTGAGGAGTGTGGAAGCTCCGCTAGGTAGAGAGAGGAGAGACATATCAGGGCACAGTCAAATCTCCATTATGGCCACCATCCAAAGTTCTATCTATGCCTTCAAGGGAATCTCTTTGATCAAACTAGCTTCATCTTACAAAGTTGCCCATTTCCCAACTCACTACAAAGTAGTGAGAATAAGAGATCTTAAACCAAGAGTCAACCTTCTCAGAAATTACATTGTAAGTCTTTAAAGAGCAGGGATGATACAAGGGTTAATCATACCTGGATAATACAGAGAGAGGATACAGAGGCTAAGGGATTTGTTTTGCCTGAGTTCATCCCTGATTATTCTAGGGATCAACGCAAGTGATTTCAAAGCAAAGAACTAGGAGTAATCCATGAATACCATCAGGTGTGGCCCCCAAACATACAGGACATAAAAAGGAAGGTAAAGGGGGAGAAAAAACATAAGGAAGGAAAATAAAAGAAGAGAAGCATTTCTTTCAAATGCAATATAAAATTGTCCAATGGCAAGAGCAGAAAAATCAACGTTTTTGGTGTTTGTTTTGAGACTACACTGTGCAGTGCTTCAAGACTAATTCCCAGTTCAATATCTGGGAGCTTCTATTAATGGTCCTGGGGGAATATGCGTAGCTGAAGACAAAACCCAGACCTCCTGCTGCAGAGCAGGTGCTCTTGACCACTGATCTAGTAATCACTCAACATTGTGAAATTACCCCACATGCCGTATTTCCAACCCCAGGTAAATGGATCTGAAGAAAGGTAGCTGTGAAGAATTAATAAACTAAGTCAGTCAGGAGAGAATCATCAAGTCTGTTTGCTTCTGACCTTGTGGTCTCTCTGCATGTTAAGCCAAACTGAACTTTCTTTATTAATCCAGTACAAAAGTACAAATTCTCCAGTGAGAGATGAAAGTACCTATCCTGGTGGATTTTTACAAGCCAAAGGACTTGGTGAAAATAAAGAGGAGATTGGGAATATGCCTTTGTTTTGGGTAAAGGCTGGGTAGGACGAATGGAAGGAAGGAGGGAAGGAAGGAAGGAAGGAAGGAAGGAAGGAAGGAAGGAAGGAAGGAAGGAAGGAAGAAGGAAGGAAGGAAGGAAGGAAGGAAGGAAGGAAGGAAGGAAGGAAGGAAGGAAGGAAGGAAGGAAGGAAGGAAGGAAGGAAGGAAGAAGGAAGGAGTCAGGGAGTAAGGGAGAAGCCAAGAAAAAGGGCAGTCCATTATGTGCATAGAGAAAACTTCTAGTCAAATCCCAGACAACGCAAGCTCCCCCTGCCCCATTCCAAAGCAATATGAACATGTCCCCCCCAAAAATTAAAATGAAAGTGAAATGGGCAAATGGGCTTATATAAATAATCCTAAAAATCATGAAAGTTTAAGCAATTTTGGAAAAGATACGCAACATTAACACCAAATATCAAAACAGATCAATCTTTTCCACATATTGAAATATTTTTAAATTGAATAAAATATTCTTCAGAAAGAAAAAAAATTCTATCAAATGAAAAGTCTATAGCCCATCTCTGTTCCAGGCTTTTCTCTTAGGTACAATCAATACTAACTACCCCTTTTTGGGGTGGGGACATACATGTTATTAATTATTGAATTTATATACAGGTAAATAAGTCTATATATCTCCCTGCCTTTTGCACAAATGTACCTGACTTTTAATCAATTTTTATAAATGATCAGTATATTCTTCTTAGAGACAGTTCAATACAATGAGCTATTCCACATTCTATTCACAGATGCTAATGTTTCAGTGTGTAGTGTACCATGGCTTTTGCAAACTTTTGCCTCTGTAATGCTGAAATGAAGATACTATTCTGACATGATTTTGTGCATGCATGTATAGTGTGACCTCAAAAATAAAATGCCTAGATGTGTGAACTTGTGGGCTAAAGAAATGCATTGATTTTTTTTCCTTCAGGTAGCACCAAATTTCCTGCACTTAGTAGCTCAAATTTGGTTCTCACCAAAATGTACAAACACCTTCACTTTTCTGTAGCTTGTCTAATTTATAATCATCTTAAGATGGCGATTTATATTTCTCTTGTTGTACAATATGTTCATAATCTTTGCCTCATCTTCTATTGGATTCCTGGTTCTTTTATTTCATTGATTTGTAGGGACTCTTTATATATGAGGAGTTTTCGTTCTTATTTGTGATGCCACTCACAAGTATCTTTCCAATTTATTCTTTGATTTACGTGAAGAATTTTTTCCATAAAGATTATTGAAAAAATAAAGCTGAAGTCATCATAAGCCTTGTCTTCAGTGGCTTCTGAGATTTATATCAAAACAAAGATATCTGAGATTAAAAATTAACTCATCTATTGTAGGACTAAAGTGTTCTTTTTACTTTTAAAAGTAAAAATTTTTTTAAAAAGTAAAAAAATTCAGATGATTAGGTTTGAATTTAAGATTATGGGCATCTATAGTCTTACATAATATCGATGGTATTACAGAAACCATACATATTTTAATTGTATTATTTTGATTACTACCCGTATCTACATTTCTTTTACCTCATTGCTATTATGCATTTATTTTTATATCCTTTTATGTTCAAAAGTCCTACTTCTCTTTTTTTACAAATATTAAGATCCTATTGCATAGACTGTAAACTTTCAGTTTATCTTATCAATACTAGTATCTTTAATTCAATATTTTATAATGTTGTGCTGTATTTCATGAGTGGGATGCACTATGCTATTAATAAGGTTTTTTCTACTGATTACACAGTTTATTTTTATGTGTAAATCTTTGCTCCATTTGGAATTTTCTGCCATATAAATTCAAGATCACCTCACCACAGATTTATTTATTATGCTCATTATTTTAGGTACCTCCTCTTTTATGATGCATTATATTCCTGAATGTTATTTTATGATTTTGATTTTTTGTATATTTGTTTTTGAGTCGCAATCAGCAGTGATCAGAGTTTACTTCTGGCTCTACATTCAGGGAACACTCCTGATGGGGTTCAGGAGATCATTGGGATGCATGAGATTAAACCTGGGTAGATGAGTGCAAAGGCAAAAACTTTACCTACTGTACAATATCTTCACATTCCCTCTAGCTTTTTTTTTTTATTAACAGTGACCATATAACCTTTTACAACTGTAGTTTCATATTATATATTAATGTCAGGGATTATTTTCTAAAAAGTCCTAGCTTCCTACTTAGTTTGTTCATTTATCTATGTACTTAGTTAAATTTTGTGCCACACTGAGACTATTCCTTGCTCTGTGATTAGAGGTCACTCCTGATGGTGCTGATGGAAGTATATGCAGTGCTGGAGACTGAACCAGGGTTAGCTTATCTATACTCCCTATAGCTTATCTACACTCTCCGGCCGCTAGTTTATTTTATGAATCTTCCTATTCTTAATTGTTTTTCCAAATGGTTTTCAAAATCAGTTCATTAAATTTCTCTCAAAAATCAAAAAGAAAAATGCAATCTTACTGATATTTTTATCAGCTTATATTCAAACTCTAGCTTAACTGAGAGAGAACAGCTATTTTGAGCATGCTACCAATTCCTACCCGAGAACCCAGCATCATTTTCATTTATTTGAAACTTCTTTTGTGTCCCTCAGGAGCATATTAAAGTTTTCTGTGCAAAGATATTGCACATGTGTCAAGTTTATTCCTAGTTATTTTATATTTATGGCTAGTGGAATAACAGAATTCTTTTTCTTTTTACTTTTATGATATCCATCGTTGGTCAGAACGCTGAGCAAAGAGGCCTGATATCTTGGTTGATGTGTGTGGAGTGGGGGGAGGGTGTGTCTGATAGAAGGTCCAGCAAACTCACAACATCTGCAGCCAATATCTGCATCCTGTAGCTAGACTCAGAAATGGTATTCAATATCTGTGGGGAAAAGTCATGCACTATAATACTGGAGATAAAAATGCCTAAAATGAATATTTTAGGTAAAAACAAAAAGAGAGATGGGTTGGGGTGCAAGCTCTGAATACAAGAATCTCCACTCGTTTGACCACTAGGAGTGACCCAGAGTACTAAGTTGGGACCAGTGTCTTAGCACTACCACAAGTGGTCCCAAAATTTCAAAATGAAACAAGGAAATACCTCAATGAACACTTCACTGAAAGACTAAGTGAACAAGGAAACCCTCCACTATGAGTCAGCAGGAAGATTAAGGTAAATCTGTTCCCTACTGATGAAAGTATGTCAAAGATCCATTACTAAGAGAATATTGGTGCTTAAAACAGGAGTTATGGGGCCGGTGATGTGGTGGTAGAGGTAAGGTGTCTGCCTTGTAAGCGCTAGCCAAGGAAGGACCGAGGTTCATCCCCCCACCCCTCCCGTCCCATATGGTTCCCCCAAGTCAGGGGCAATTTCTGAGCGCTTAGCCAGGAGTAACCCCTGAGCATCAAATGGGTGTGGCCCGAAAAAACAAAAAACAAAAACAAAAAAAAGGAGTTGAGATAACATGATTTTCTTGAAAATACCATAAAAAATATCTATTTTAGAGAGATGACCTAGAGGAAGCAAAGGGGGATTGTTTTGTTGTATTTCATATTTTCGTGCAATTATCAATTAAAATCATTCAGTGGACAAAGATATGAGATATTTCAGTTGTTTTCTTCCCATGCAAAAGCAATATTATTTAGAAATTCTCAATACATTCTTTGAATATGTGACTTTAAAACACACACTTAAAACCTATGGGCATTTAAGAATACTACTTAACATTAGATAGTACAGTTCTCATTTGCAATTCATTATGCAAGAAATTTACAGGAAACACAAATCTATAGCAATGATTTACTCCAAAGCAAGGAATCAGCCTCCTGGGGAAATGCTCTGTAAATAACAGTGATAATTCCAAAACTGGTCATTTGAGTAGGCAAGTGTGTAGTCTTGACCTTGAAGAAAACATTTTGAACTTTTGCTAAATTTTTAAAAAATCTAAAGAGAGATCTAGAAAGAGTACTAGGAATACAGTGCTTCCTTTGCATATGGAGGACCCCAGTTCAAACGAAGGCATCACATATAGTTTCCTATGCACTGTCAGGAATGATATGTAGCACAGAGGTAGGAGTAACTCCTAAGCACAGCCAGGTGTGAATTCAAAACTATAATAAACACAAAGGGGGCCGGAGAGATAGCATGGCAGCAAGGCATTAGACTTGCATGCAGAAGGACTGTGGTTCGAATGCCGGCAACCCATATGATCCTCCGAGTCTGCCAGGAGTGATTTCTGAGCATAGAGCCAGGAGTAACCACTGAGCAATGCTGGGTGTGACCCAAAACCAATACTAATAATAACAACAACAACAATAATAATAATAATAATAAAATAAACACAAAGATCTAAAGAACTATAAAGAAAGCTCATCTCCTTCTAGTTCTCAAGCACAGAAACCAGGCACGGTGATATTGCAAGAGGTTTCTAAATCTAAACAAGAGAAGCCCTGCCCTGAGACTCCACACTATAGTATACCTTTTGATTCAGTAAGGATCTAAGATTAAAATATAAAAATTCCAGAAACACTTTAGAAATAAAACTCAAGGGCCAAAGTGATAGCATGGAGATAAGGTGTTTTCCTTGCATTCAGAAGGATGGTGGCTTGAATCCCGGCATCCCATACGGTCCCCTGAACCTTCCAGAAGTGATTTCTGAATGTGGAACCACGAGTAACCCCTGAGTGCTATCGGGTGTGACCCAAAAACCAAAAAAAAAGAAAAAAGAAAAAGAAATAAGACTCAAGTGGGGCTAAAGCAGTGGCGCAAGTAGTAGGGCATTTGCCTTGCACACAGCTAACCTAGGACAGACCTCGGTTCGATACCCTGGCATCCCAATCCAGGAGCGATTTCTGAGTGCATAGCCAGGAGTAATCCCTGAGCATCACCAGGTGTGCTCCCCCAAAAAAGCAATATCCAGCCTACTACTTATATTTGGTGCCCTAAATCCTCCCCACTAGCCTCTCCAAACAACTCAGAGCTGATATCCACTCCCAAGGCTCTGCTCTTCGCTGACAAACATAGAACAGAGGGCCTACAATCATCTGAAATGGGGTGGCCTGATCAGGACCCAAAACATTCTTGCCCTGATAGCAGGAAATACCTGTGCAGGTGTTTCTCCAGTTTGAAGTGGAGGTGAAGGTGCCACTTCCCAAAAATCAATATATATAACCACCAAGGAGCAGAAGTGTGGGAGAAGACATTTGCAATAAGAACAAAATGTAGGGAGCCGGGAGGTGGCGCAGGAGGTAAGGTGCCTGCTGCCTTGCCTGCGCTAGCCTAGGACGGACCACGGTTCGACCCCCTGGTTCCCATATGGTCCCCCGTGCCTGCCAGGAGCGACTTCTGAGCTCATAGCCAGGAGTAACCCCTGAGCATCACTGGGTGTGGCCCCCCCCCAAAAAAAAAGAAAAAAAGAACAAAATGTAAGGGTCTCTGGCATTCAGTAACCAAGGGAAGTAATGCCTATGTTAAAAAATATCAAAAATACCAAGAACATATGAACAAAGGGTCAAAAAGTCTTAATGAGAACAAGATCAATACTGTCTTTTTTTCCTTCTGCCTCAAGCTCCAATCAAGGCTCTGTGTGGCTCTGTGGTTGGTGACCTCTTTTCAGAGGTGGCCTCAGTCAGTACTTAGTGTCCATGTCCATTAGCATGGGTCCCAGGACCAGCAAAGGATAGAAGTAGATCTGTACATGCAATGGACTTCCTTTGCTGTCAAGACACTGGGATTCAATGGTCCTAACTATGGTGGCACAGATGCTGGTAGTGATATTAGGAAACAAAATGGATAAATTCACAAGTCATTCTGGAAGGCAATTCACATGACCAATCATAAAAACTATACAAGGGAAACTCTGTTCTTGATCTAGCACCATGAAGCCCATAAAGAACCAATCTCTCAGATGGGTCTCTTGTTGAGCCAAATACTATGATCAACTATTGAATCAGTCTCTCAGTCCAACATTTTATGCTTTAAATACTTCAAACTCTTACAACTGTCCATATGCCCATGCTATGATTTTTGTTGGTCATATTTGTTTCTTCTTTGGCATGACATCATGCCAACAATAAAAAATAAAAGAAATCTGTATGTGACTCGGGATTCAAATATCCCAAGTGTTTGAATGGTCTTTTTCACTGCTCTGCCTAAGCTTATAGGCAATCCATTTCTGAGAACAAAATGGAGATGATGAGAAAAGTCAGAGAGATAGTTTAAGAGTTAAGGTCTTATATGCTGTGACTATGATTTGATTCCTGGCACTACATCAGCAGTGAATCTAGAGCACAGAACCAGGAAATTGTCTCTGAGCATTGGAGGGTATGGCAGTAAGTAAACAAATGACCAAACAAATGGAAGTGTTGACATCAGTCTTTCCTCCATCAAAGAGCAGATGTGAGATTCAAAATGGAGGTGTTGTGTGTAACTGATAGAGCTCAACAACTAACATCTACAGGGTGAGGCCAGGAGAGCTGGTTTGTTTCAAATGGTGATAACAAGCTGGGGAGTAGGGACACTAAAATAGCTTTACTCCTATCCACAACAATTCACCTCCAGACTCCTAGGTTAATGCATTACAAAGTCAATCAGCCACTTTCTAGTAAAATACTTCCTGAATAAAACATATTACCTTTTAAATTTTTATCTTCAAATCTAAAGATGTCAAAACTTGGCAATTTTATGGCTTTAATTTTTGGTATGCACATTGTTAAAGTAAGTTTAGTTTCATGGTTAGAAAACAAATAAAAATGAATCTCAACCATCATATTGCAATAAAAAAACTAACAACACCCAGGTTCCTATTATAAATATGATTAAAGGCCTTAATTTCATGTTTCTATTTGAACTTGAACCTTAAAAAAATCTTGGTTCTTGTAAAGTGACCAAATCCCCAATATTATTTCCAGAAAACTAAACAAAGGAAGGATTTATCTGTTTGTATGAGCATACCAATTACAACCTTGGTCTATTTCCCATCCACCATCCTAACTTTCCCACATTGCAACATTTTCCCAGTTTCACTTATAAATTATGTAACTTTGAACAAACCATGGACTTCCCACCCCATCTCTTGGGTCCCTTGGTCCAATGTCAAAATGAACATTGACAATGTTCAGTGTCAAATAACTTAAAATATATGGAATTTGTTACTTACAAATATGAAGGTATCAGTTTCTAGATAAAATATGACAATGGGTAAGAAGATACACATTTTCTATGTGAACAGAAAGAATGTCCTCAAATCAGGGTGAAGGTATGGAATTAGGTGTGTGTGTGTGTGTGTTGGAAGGACAAGCATCAGGTCCCTGGATGGCAGGATGCAAATCACTGCTACTTCCCATCCCAGGCAAGACAGAACACTGTCTGCTTCTCCAACTGTACCTCAGGAGCCCTGGGGACTTTCCAGGGAGTTCTCGGAAAGACATGTCTGAACAGTGATGGGAGAGAAAGGAGATTTTAAGAATTAACTCTAGGGGCTAAGTAGTTCAAAGGGCTAAGCACATGCAAAGCAGGCTTTGTATGCAGGAGACCTGGGTTCCAAATTCAACACCATATGGTCCCCCCAAAACACCACCAGGAATAACCCCTGAGAGTAAGCAGGAACACAGCTGGGAGTAGTCCACAGAGCAGGGTGTGGTCACCCAAACAAATGATATAACTGGGGCAACGGTTTAGTTTCTTCTCCAGAAAAAAGCATGAGCAAGGAATTGGCCATGACTTTGGCTTTGATAAAAGTCACACAGCAGGATTGGACTATGTAAGCCTCCATACATCATCCTTTCTCACTAAGTCTCTCACTTTGCTGTGAAGTAAGGGGCTTAGAGGCCAGTGCTACACTCTAGGCTGCAGCAGGGCACTACATCCATTTGTAGAGTCCTTTTCTCTTTCTGGTCACCATACCATGGTTTAATATACACTGAAGGTCTGCCATCCTGGGTTCAGGTTGGATGCTCCTTGCATTCCCATCAGAGAGCCCCATCAAAGTTGAGGGTTTGTCCCTTACTGTACCTAGACTAACACTGCAGCTGGCTGCTATTACCCATCTGGGCACAAGCTGTCTCTGGAAGAGAGATGAACAGTTCAATAAGTTGAAACTGGGGCATCCAAGGGGCAGACAAAGGAGAGTAAAGACACCGGCAGGGGAAGAACCATGACTAAGGAAGTTATTCCCACCAGGGATCATGTTTCCTCCTTCTGATGGTGACCTTCTCTGAGCAAAGGGATACCCTGGTGCAGAGTTTGACTCTGTTAAGAAGTCAGAAACCCTGTTCATCTATGGGACCCCGTTGGTGCTCATATATGAGTTGTTCCTATTTTCTTTTCAACTTTCTATGGTCAGGGATCAAGCAAGTAATTGGTCTATAGTAGAGTCTCACAGCCAGGTCCTATTTTCAAATTATAATAATTATTATTATTTTGGTTTTTGAGCCACACTCAATGGCACTTAGGAGTTACTCGTGGGTCTGCATTCAGAAATCACTAGCAGGTTCAGGGGACCATTTGGGATGCCGGGGATTGAACCTGGGTTGGTCATGTCCAGGTCAAATGCCCTGCCTGTTGTGCTATTGCTTCGGCACTATATTTTCAAATTCTTATGACACAAAACCAAGAATAAGTAAGTTTGAATATCCACTGAGGCCTCTGGCAGGTGTGGGGAATGTGTACCCTGCCTCATTTCTCTATTAGATCCTAACACCATCTGGGTGAGGTATAAGCATAATTGATGTATGGAAGATCTGCTTTGCATCTTCACATCACCACCATCACTTACATCCTTCTAGATATAGCTATGGGAATTTGAAATAGATTCCATGCCTCCTTTTATTTGGGAGGGGTTGTTGGGTCACACCTAGCTCAGGGGCTAGTCTAAGCATTGTACTCAGGAGTGATCTCAGGCAGTGCTCAGGTAATCATGCAGTGTTGAGCCAGAGTTGGCATTATACTAGACAAGTGTCTCCCATCCCCCCCCCATACTATTCCTTCAATCCATTGCATCCTACTTTCTACATGGATGTAGAAAAGAACTAAGAATTCATGACCACATCATTATGTCTTTATTCCTTTGTAATTACTGTCCCACGTTCAATGATCACTAACAGGCTTTTGTAAACTAAAATCTTTCGAAGTACTGTCAGAAAGGTATTTGGGGTGACACAAGAGTTTCAAGATCTTTTGAAATAAGTTTGGTTTTACTTTCCGAAAATAATTCCCTATAACTAAATAAATGATTATTCCAGCAATTTTACATAAAAAGGTTGGGAAATGGAAATGGGGAAAAAGAAATCCAGAAAACCGCACATTTCTTAGCACTTCTGAGATGAAGTAGATTTTGCCCCCCGATGTTTGCCAGCAGAAGTATTTGTTCTCTTCAGGCTCCTGCAGGAGACTTGAGGCAATGTCTTTGCTCTTCCAATCTATATTAGAGGCAAAGTCCCACCTCCCAGAACCAGAAAGAAATGTTCTCGCCTCACAGCTCACTCGACTCCCCAGCGAGCTAAGGCACCACCAATTGCAACAGCTTCCATTATTTTGCCTGGTGATCATTTGTGACTTTAACCTAATTATTCAAAGTCCGACTTTGCTTTTCTAATTACATCCCCTAATGGGTCTGTCAATACCACAGAGAGTCCCTCCTCCCTCAGGTTATCACCCTCACACGTGAAGCTGATAATGACGCTGTTCAACCACATCTTATTTTTCCCCTGAGCTCCTTGAAGGCGGCCATCTCTGCAACATCAGTGAGGCTGGGCTTTAGATCGGATTGGGGAAAAACACTAAAATCTATCATTTTTTCATTGTAGGGAAAAGAATCGGGGTTGACTTTTAAAACATTTCCAGCCCAAGTCTTCTGGATTTGTTACTCAAAAATCAGTGGAAGAAGTGGTAACTTTCCTTTTAGGGCTCTTAAAAATTCAGTTTTCTGTCATCACCAAATTTATGTGTCAGAAACTTAAAAAGAACACACCACTGAAACATTAAAAATAAAAAAACCTGGAATTAAATTCACATAATAGAACATCAATTCTGAGGAGGGTTTTGTTTGTGTTTATGTTTTGTTTTGGAGCCACACTTGGCTGTGCTAAGGGCTTACTCTTATCTCTGCACTCTGGGATCACTCCTGGAGGCTTGGGGGACTATAAAGAGGTGCTGGAGATAGAACTAGGATCAGGGATATACATGACAAATGCTCTGCCCACTGTACTATCTCTCCAGCTCCCTTTTGAGGATGGTTTTGAGGTCACACTCAGGGATTGAGGGTTACTCCTAGGTGTGCCAGGGAACCATGAGGTACAGGGGAACAGACCCCAGCCTCCCACATGGCAAATCATGCCCTCTAGTTCTTTGTCACGGGTCCTCAACCATACTTGACAAGTCAGTGTCATTACACTAAACAAGTCAGTGGCATTAAGCACATGGATGATGTTGAGCAACAACCCCAAAGGAAACCACTGTCCTCAGTTCTTATTCCCCACTTCCCTATCCTCCTGCACACCTTTCCCCTCCAAACCTGGTAACAATCAATCTGCATTAAACACACAGACATGCACACACTCAATTCTGAGTACCTTACCCAAACCACAGAAAAATGCAAAGGGTTAAACCGTACATGAAATCCATAATTCTACAGGTCAATCAGGGAGTAATTGGCAAAGCAAGAGATGCCTCATCAAATGAGTTGTTAAGGTGTAGGCCAGTAGACCACAAATGATTGTTAAACATTAGATTTCCTAACTGCCATGACAACCAGACGCATAAGTGTGTGTGTGTGTGTGAGTGTGTGTGTGTGTGTGTGTGTGTGTGTGTGTGTGCGAGCATTGTTGTGCACATGCAGGAGGGCGCAGGATGGGACACAGGGCTTCGAGATTTAAGGTGTCATCATTCTGTTTGTCATTTCAGAGGGTCACTATAGTTACACACATATCAGTAGCAGTCAGGTGCAGAAGAAACATTCAGAGTTCAGAGTATGTAAGGAGCCTGCCTCAAGAATTGCCATTGACTGATGCCTGTTTCTCCTGTCCATGTTACCAGAGAAAACACTGGTGAAGATTGATCAACAAAGCTTTTCAAGAAACGTAGGCCCCCAGGCTGCTGAGATATTATGACGAGGTGCTCAAATATTAAAAGCAACCAGCTTGAAACTGAGCCAGGAGTATTAATAAAATATTTTCTCCATTGGATGGAGAGTCAAAGGCACAGAATATCACCAAATAGTCGGAGCCTCTAACCAAACCCATTGACACCAATTCCAAGAAAACTTTAGCCCAAATTTGGAGGGAGATCAATACCCAGTCACTTTTTAAACTGAACCCAGCCTGACAATAAAACGGCTGCCTTTCTGGTAATTCTCATTTGATTTTGAGAATACAATAAACTGATTGCATCAAAGCCCAACTGCTAATGAAGATGTACAAACAATATGGAAATGAACTATTTGGGATGTAAATGGGAGCCTATATGGATTTCTAGGATAAAGTCTTTGTATAAAAGTAATCAACACTGAAATATTCAGCGCTCAAAATTGGGGTAATCTGAACCAAGTGTGCTGCCTGTGTGAACATACCCTAGTTTCACATTCAAATTATGAGAAGCAAGTGTGCAAGAGGTAAGTCCATATTTTTGTTTTGTTTTAGAGTCACATTCTATGGTGCTCAGAATTATTCACATCTACTCCTGGTTACACAGT